>JBBBDQ010002153.1:1290000-1562500 GCA_037127315.1 Ascarosepion bandense
GGAAGTGCGAGAAAAGAAGCTGATGGAGTAGAATTGTTAGCTGTATTTGGTTGATCTAACTGTAAATAGGTGGGACCTTGTTGCCAGTCTGATTGCACAAGTAAATTCTTGTGGCAAGGGCACCAATGACTTAAGTTTATTTGAGCAGAAGCCATGAAAATATTTGTAGAATAGACAGAGGGAAGCCACATCCTCCTGGTGAGAAAGTGGCTAGAGTTGGGACCTATCACATTACAGATCTCCTTTGGAGCCTGTTGAGATCCCTGAGATGAACATCACGGGTGCCTGACCATATTTGACAACTGTATTCTATGCACAGACGGATGGTTGATTTGTATAAGTGCAAGATGGATTTGTTCCTTGTACTTATTATAAATTAAATGTAACCACCTCTTTTAGCAAATAGTTTCTTTTCTCACACTTCCTGCCAGTGAAACTCTCTTCTGTTTACTTGCTTCCCTGATAGCTAAAATCTTAAAATATTTAAATGCAATGTCAATTACCATTTTCTATCTTCTTGGATCTTGTCCATCTTCTATGTTTTCTTCAATACTCGCTGTACACAGTCTGTTCTCTCACTGTAAGCTCCCCACCTGCACTCTAGTGGCACTTCTGCCTACCTTGAGAGAGATAGATATAAACAAATTGAAATCAGATAGATAGAAAATCCAAAGAAGGATCAGCAATGTAATAAATACTGACCTGGCATCTTGACTTCAGTCACTTTTTTCACCAACATATGGCTTTTGTCTGTCTTTTCTACAAATATTTTCATGGTAACCACTCTGTTGAACTTCTTTCTGTGATGCCTTGACTTTTAAATTTAAGTTTTCTACTTGATTGACATCTAGGTCCCACCATTTGACTGTTGAAATAGTTAAATATAACTGTCAATTTAGTTGAAGTCGAGATCTATCACATTACAGATTCTCCTTTGGAGCCTGTCGAGATCACTGAGATGAACAGCAGGGGTGCCTGACCATACATGACAATTGTATTCTAGGCACAGGCAGATAGTTGATTTGTATATGTGCAAGATGGATTTGTTCCTTGTACTTATTAATAAATTAAATGTAACCACCTCTTCTATCAAACAGTTTCTTTTTTCCCACTTCTGCCTGTGAAACTTTCTTCTGTTTACTTGCTTCCCTGACAGCTACAACCTTCAAAAATTTAAATGCAATGTCAATTGCCATTTTCTATCTTCTTGAATCTCATTCATCTTTTATTTATCCTTTCTTCAATAACCTCTGTACCTTTTTTTCTCTCACTGTACCCTCCCCCTGCCCTGTAAACTAAAGGCAGTCCTGCTTTGTTTGGGATAAAAGGATTAAAAATTTTCTTTTTTTTTTTTTTTTTAATCACATCACTCCAAGCAAGGTGGTAAGGGCACTGGTGTGCTGGGGACTACGTAAGAGTGAATAGATTGGAAAAGAGAAAGCCAGTAACCACATCCTAAGCAGGGAACAAGGGATGAGCCTCTACACCTGTTCAATAGACATGGGTGCAGTGTGAACCGGGCGATAGTTCAGTCCATCTACTCCAATTGAAAAAAAATTAACAAAAGAGAAAAGTGGAAAGATTGGAAAAGAGAAAGCCGGAAACCACATCCTAAACAGGGAACAAGGGATGAGCCTCCACACCTGTCCAATAGATGTGGGTGGAGTGTGAACTGGGCGATGGTTCAGTCTATCTACTCCAATTAAATAAAAAATTATAATCTGTATTACAGACATGGACTGTTTGGTGCTGGACCACACAAAAAGAATAAAGTGCAAGTTGCAAATTAGAAAACTTGCTTCCTTATTTTTGCTCTCCTGACGACTACTACCTCCAGGAATTTAAATGCAAGGTCAATACTCATCTCTTAACAACTTGACCCTAGTTTTTCCACACCGCCCTGTATATCCTTTCCTTTCTCTCCACCTTTGCAACTGTCACCACACCTGTATTCCCATCCTTCTCTTGCTCCTTTCTAACTGGTTTGTCCTTCTTTTTACTCTCCTCTAATCTTTTTCTCTTATGTAGCCCCCTGCACATCAGTGGCATTATTGCCTTGCTCGGGGTGATATGATTAAAGAAACAAAAATATAAATAAGTGCAAAAATTTAAACATCTGGAAAGTGTTCTAACAAAGAATGGAATGTGTGACATTGAAATCTGAAAACTTACTGAAATAGCCAAAGATGCTTTTAAAAAGATAAGCACAGTATTAAAAGGCAGAAAAACTTAGAAACAAAGGAAAAAGTATTGAACTGTTACATGATATCAGTAAATGTTGGAAAGTCTCAGAGTTGAAGACTTAGAGCAACGGAAATGTGCTTGAAAATACCATGAACCAAACGTGAGTAACGACAAAATTTTAGAGAAAATCTGATACTCGAAAGAAAGATTGATGGCCAGAGAAAAACAAAGGAAGACATACTTAGTAAATAGGGGAAAAGAGTTTAGGAAAAATAACACAAAGACAAAATTTATTAAGGACACGTGACAAGAAATTGAGCAAAGCCATAATTGCCTGCATCCTGAGGAGGAATGGCAATTAAAGAAGTTCCAAAACTAAATACTATAATAAAAGTTGATTGCTTGTAATCAATAGCTATGCTTCCCAACCACCAGTCTTTGTACCATTTTGTATTGAACCTCACAAAAAGAATTTTTTTTCATTTTATTGACTATCTTGTTCATGGAAAATTTTTCTAATGCAAATTGACACTCGTCCAAAGTCTGAGAAGACTGATCTATAGCATGTATCCCCAAAATTTCCAATTTCGAAGAAATCAGATTGTAATATTTAACTTAAAAATTTACAAAGAGTAATCAAGAGTGTTGGACTGCTATATGATATCTGTCCTTCTGTTTTGTAGTGAATGTTGGAAACGTTGGTTGGTTGGTTGTTTTGTTTTTATGGCATATCAACCTTGGTGGGTCATTTATTGCCAACTAAATTTTATTTATTTATTGCTGGTAATACCTTTTTCTTTTTTTCAACAATTTATTGTTGTTTTTATATAAGTTTTGTGTCTAGTAATACTTTTTCTTTTTCGAGTATCCAGATTTATTGGGATTTGTTTTTAAGGGCAGGGTCCCCAAGTCCTACCCTGTTATTTAACCCATAACTGAAGAAAAGGGACAGATTAATACCTTTCCCAAGTGTACCAATGCTTAAGTGAATGCAGAGTATTCAACTGGAATTTGAACTCGGCTCACCAATTTCTTTTTCTGAGCCGATATCCACTGCACCACAATGCTCATTCGTCATTAAACGCTTACAGCACCTGGTATTCCCAAGCAGTTAACCATCTAAGTACTCACCAGGCTCAATGTTGCTTAACTTTGGTGATTGAGCGAGAACTGGTGTATTCAATGTGATAGACCGTAAGCCTCTTGGAAATGCTTGAAATAGCAAAAGTGTGGTTTTACAGAAGAATGCTGAGAATATCATGGACTGAACACATGAGTAACAATGAAGTGTTGGAGAGGATGCAAATGAGAAGAAAACTTATACTTAACATCAGGAAGAGACGGCTGAGGGTCCTAGGACACATAATGAGGAAATAGGGATTGGGGAATTTGATACTCACGGGACAGATAGAAGGAAAGCGAGACAGAAGAAAATAGCATGTCCATATGCATGGGCTTGGTGTATATGTCAGCAAACAATTCCCCCTAGTCAGGGTCACATCTCTTGAATCCCTGGATCAGTCTTTCATGTGCTTCCGTCTCTCACTTCTAAGCTCGGTTAGCTATCTCTTCTTCCTCTACTGCTCCCCCTCCTCCTCTGACTGTACGGTACTTGATTGCATCTCTACTAATATTGACAGGGCCATTTCTTCTCACCCATCTTCCCATATATTTGTGTTTGGCAAATTTAACGCCCACCACACCAAGTGGCTTGAAAACTCAGCCACCGACCTTGCTGGGATCTGCACCATGTATTTTTCAATGGCTGGCAACCAGGTGACCACAGAAATAAATGGCAAATTACTGCAGGAAAATTAACTGCCTAGTCAGTCATGGAATGGAAGAGATATGATTGCCCAGGTATCATGTATGGCACTTAACTGACTGAATATGCAAAAAAGGCACACCTAGTCTTATGACAAGTAGATCCATTGTTAGAGATGTTTGAAAAATGACCAGTTTCATCTACTGTTCCAGAAAATGTCTGACTTTTCTGGCTGTGCAATTTGTTTACAAGAGCCAGATTAGGCAAAATTGGAGTATTACTGCCATATCTGGGCTGGGGGTGATTAATCTTCAGTGTCCCCCAGAACTCTATCCTAGGCCCAATGCTCTTTCTGATTTTCATCAATGTACTCCCTGATGTGATTAAATCCTAAGTAGACATTTACACTGATGACAACACCATTTACTCCCACTGTAGTAAGAAATCTGTTAATGTTGTCAAAGATAACCTAGTTGCCGATATTGAGAAGGACCTCCAATGTATGGTAGACTAAGGTAAGAAATTGCTTGTAAACTTTAATGCTTTCAAAGCAGACAGTCCCTCCTGCCTCTCATTAACATGGATCTAACTAATCTCCTTGAAAGCAATACACTGTGCCTCCTCACCCTCACCTAATGAGCTGACCTCAAGTGAAATGATTACATTGATCAATAGCTAAATCTACTGTTACAAAGTTTTGTCACTGTATTGGGCCAGGAGATTTTTCTCACTTGAGTCTATCTTGCAAATATACAAATCAATCATCCACTCATGCATTGAATACTGGTGTTATATCTGGTCGAGCACCCCTGATATTAATCTCAGGATTCTTGACAGGCTTCATAGAAGAATCTGTAATGTGATCAGTTCTAATCTGACAACTTGACTCTAGCCACTTTCTCACCAACGAGATGTGGCATCTTTCTGTCTCTTCTACAGATGTTTTCATGGCTTTTGCTTCAATGAGCTTAGCTCACTGGTGTCCCTGCTGCAAGAATTTACTTGAGCAACCAGACTGGCAACAAGGTCTCACTGTTTTACAGTTAATACAACCAGATACAGTCACCATTTCTACTACAACAGCTTCTTTTCTTGCACTTCCTGCTTGTGGAACTCCCTTCCATATGCTTGCTTCCCAGATAGCTACAATCTCCAAGAGTTTAAATGCAATGTCAATTGCCATCTCTTATCCCCTTGACTCCAGTCCCTCTATTGTTCTTTCCCCAACACCTCTTATATCTTGTTCTTCTTCCTTTTCACTCTACTCTCACAACTCTCTTCACACCAATATTCCTATTCTTCTCTTGAATTTTCACTGACACCCCCTGTAAATGGTTCCTCTTTCTCTTCATTCTCCTCCTATATAAACTTTCATTTGCCTCTTATGAACCCCCCTTGTGCACCAGTAGTGGTACTGTGTTCCTTGGGGTGAAATGTTTAAAAAAAAAAATTAAATGTTATGAAATAAGACCATAGTTTTTAAAAACACCCACAAAGATAAACTTATTTTATTTCAATGTTTCTATTCAACTATTTGTGCACTTTATTTAGAGTAAAGTCTGTGCCTGGGGTTTTTGCAATTTTTTCAATGTTTGGTTGAATGTGCGATAAGTAGAACCTCATTTCTTCTTCAGTGGAGTATCATCTTTCTTGTTTCTTATTTTTGACTCTATTTAGTGTTGAGAATCCTAATTCACATAAATCAGTAAGTTAAGTGTCATACATGATACATGCTTAGGCAATCATGTCTCGAAAGAGACATGACTGACTGGGCAGAAGATTTTCCTGCAGTAGATTGCCATTACTTTCTGTGGTAGACTGGTTGTCAACCAAAGCTGTAGGACCAAATCTGTCCTGAAATTTAATCAATAGCTGAAGGGAGAAACAATTCATGCCTTTTCCAAGGGGATTTACACATTTGTGAATTCAACTGGAATTTGAACTCGGCTCTCTGATTTCTCATTCTGTGCTGATATCCACTGCACCACGATGCACATCTAATTCACATAAATAAGGAGTAGAAAATTGCAATAAAACTGATAAAGTCTTTTTAGCTAATATAGCATGATTCATAGAATGAAAACAATCTACCCCACTGATTGAAAAAAATGGTTTTGTTCAAAATTCCAATTCAGTGTTCTCAACAGGCTCCAAAGGAGAATCTGTAATATGATAGGTCCCGACATGGCAGTTCAACTCCAGCCACTTTCTCACTTGGTGATATTTGGCTTCTCTCTGTCTATTCTACAAATATTTTCATGGCTTCTGCTTCGATGAACTTAGGTGACTGGTGATCCCCCCTGAAGAATTTACTTGTACAACCAGACTGGCAACAAGGTCCCACCCATTTACAATTAGATCAAACAAATGCAGGTGACAATTCTACTCTATCAGCTACTTTTCTCGCACTTTCCACCTGTGGAACTCCCTTCCATATACTTGCTTTCCTGATGGCTACAACCTCCAGGAATTTAAATGCATGATCAATTCCCATCTCTTATCCACTTGGCTCCAGTCCTTTCTACATCACCCAGTATATATTGTTCTTTTCCTTTCTCTCTGCCTTCACAACTGTCTTCACACCTGTGTTTCTATCCTTCTCTTGCCCTTTCTCTGACACCACCTGTAACTGGTCTGTCTTTCTCTTCACTCTCCACTTGCCTAAAATTTTACTCTCTTATGCAGCCCTCTGTGCAACAGTGGTAATATCACCTTGCTTGGGGTGAAATGATTAAAAAAAAAATAAAAAGCTGATGAAAGATGATGCAAACAACATTGAAACATTGTGAATATGACAATCAAGATGAAGAAACAATCTTCATGTAAATAATGTAAATACCTCATCTCAGAAATATAGATTGACAACTGGGTCCCACCCATTCACAGTTAGGTTAGCCAAATACGGACAACAATTCTACTCCTGCATCTTCTTCCCGCCTGTGGAACTTGCTCTCATACTCTTGCTTTCCTGATGGCTACAACCTCCAGGAATTTAAATTCAATGTCAATACTCATCTATTAACCACTTGACTCTAGCCCTTTCCCCACCCCGTATATCCTTCCCTTTGAAACTGTCATCACACCTGCATTCTCATCTTTTTATTGGTCCTTTCTAACTGGTTTGTACTCCTCTTCACTCTCTTCTAACTAATCTGTTTACAGTTATGTAGCCCCCCTTCCCTGCACATCAGTGGCATTTCCACCTTGCTCGGGGTGAAATGATTAAAAAAAAAAACAAAAAAAAAAACTCAAATTGTTCAATAAGTAGACTCTCATTTCTTTTTCAGCTAAGCATAGTTTTTCTTACTTCTTATTTTTTGATACTACAGTATAACCCGGATATAAAAGACCCGGTTATAAGAGAGGATCTTCTCTGGTCCCAAATTAGAGCCTGTGGTAATGTATACAAAATAAACCAAAACCGGATATAAGAGAAACTCGGATATAAGAGAACATTTATCCCGTTCCGATAACTCTCTTATATCAGGGCTACACTGTATTTAGGAATGAGAAGCCCAATTCACATTAATAAAAAGTAGAAAATTGCAATAAAAATGATAACACCTGATAACAAATGAGGGATGTTCCTTTCATATTGAATTCCAAAATCTATCAAGAATTGCACCTGATGTTTTTCCATGATTTTTTTCAATGTTTGGCCGAATGTGCAATAAGGATTATTTACATTGTTTGGACTGTTGCTCTCATTTTATTTACAATATTTCAGTCATTATACACTTCCACCTTATTCAGGTGTTAGGAACTTTGAACCAAACTTTTTACCAAAATCATTGGGGTAGATTGTTTTTATTCTGTGTTCTCAAGGACATATTTTTATTTACAATATTTCAGTCATTATACACTTCCACCTTATTCAGGTGTTAGGAACTTTGAACCAAACTTTTTACCAAAATCACTGGGGTAGATTGTTTTTATTCTGTGTTCTCAAGGACATATTTTCCAGTTGATAAAAGTGTTGACTGGATTAAGTGACTTCACCAAAAGAATTGAGAGTTTTGACAGCTTTGAGACTTGAGTTAAATGGAGATAATTAGAGCAACTGGAAGTAGCATGACTCATGGAATGAGAAGAATCTACTTCAGTGATTGAAATAAGGAGTTTATCATAAAATGTTAATCACCTGAAAAAAGTTGGCACATACAATGGCTGAACAAAAAAATGAGGAGAACAGTCCGAACAATATAAATAATAAAATTACCTCAACTCAGAAATATAGAGATATCGTGCAATAAGCAGACTCTCATTTTTTCTTGAGTTAAGTGTAATTTTTTTGCTTCTTATTTTTAATGCTATTTAAGGTTGAAGGGTTGAAGCCTAATTCACATAAATAAGAAGTAAAAAAATTGCAATAAAACTGATAAAGTCTTTTTAACTAATGTGAGATAAAACATTTATACTTATTAACCCTCTAGGGCCATTCATATCATATTTGATACAGTATGAAAACAAGCCTTGAAAGAAATATTTTCCTGAAAAATTTTTTAAGAGAAATATTTTATAAATTTCAAATAAAAGCAGTACTGACTGCTCAGTCAATGAATACCAAATGTTTCCTTATAGGGAAATACTGTATCAAATATGATACGAATGGCCCTAGAGGGTTAATTTAATCAAGTACTAATACTGGGCTATTACTATTTCAACACATACACATATATGTATTTAAATTTATTTGTTTGAACATTATTTTTAATGAATGTTTGTATTTGAGTGGATGCTATGTTTTTCTATAATTATTGATGTGCCTATAAGTCTTTGGCTGTTTTAAGCTTTTGTAAATTTTAATGATCTATAATTTGTGTGATTATTCCACTTGGCTTTACCAAAAGTGCCTATGAGGTGGTGCTATTTAAATCTATAAAAATGCAAGCACTTCCTTGTCTTTCTCTTCCAGATCTTGTACATTTATATATATATATATTTTTTTAAAATTTTTTTATCTTTAATCGTGTCACCCCAAGCAAGTCATTCCACTGCCACAATAGCGCAGGGGGTTACATAGAGGGATTGGGTATAGGAAATGTCAGAAGGAGGGTGATAGACAACTTAGGATGTACATAGGGAGAGAGTTGGAGAGAGTGGGTGTGAGAGTGTGTTAGGAGGTGTCTATTGACCTTACATTTAAACTCCTGGAGGTTGTAGCCGTTGGGGAAGCAAGCATGCGGTAGGGAATTTCACAGGTGGGAAGTGCGAGGAAAGAAGCTGTTGGAGTAGAAATTGCAGTTACATTTCATCGGTTTCACTGTAAAAGGGTTGGACCTATTTGCCAATCTAGTATCTCGTGCAAATTCACATCTAGGGGGCACCAGTGAGTTAAGTTCATCAGAGCAGAAGCCATGAAAGTATTTATAGAAGAGGCACAGGGAAGCCACGTCACGCCAGTGAGAGAGATACTGCAGGCGGTCAACCAAGTCGGTATCAATCACATTACAGATTCTTTGCTGTATTTTGTCAAGAACCCCAAAGAGAATAGAAGGGGCACTCGACCAGCATGTCAGCAGTGGTCCTGGTGAATCGGAAGCCATATTGTTTGTCCGAGAGGAGCCCGTGAGCAGTGAGATGCTGAACAACCTCGGCATTGATAATGGCTTTGAACACTTTGCCGAAGATCAGAAGAAGGCTGATGGGGTGGTAATTTGCAGGGTCCGATGGTTCACCAGTGTTCTTGAATATTGGAACCACAGAAGAAGACTTCCAACAGGTAGGAAAGCAGGAGGAAGATAGGCAGAGGTTGTAGAGCTTAGAAAGGATAGAGGAGAGTTCAGGGGCACAATTCTTCAAAACTATGATTGGGATTCCATCCCCACCACTCGCTTTGGGAGGGTCCAGTTTTGAGATTATGCTAGAAATCAGCGAGGGCATGATGTGAACGTCATTCAATTGGGCCTCAGTTCTAGATGGGAAATCGGGTGTATGGATTCCAGACGAATCCACACTCGAATTGGTCGGGAATTTATGGGCAAAGCATTCAGCCTTGTCCGCTGAGGAGGTGAGGACCTCAAACTTGTTGATTAGTGGGGGTATTGAGGACTTACTCTTGCTAAGCATGTGTTTGCAGAGGCGCCAGTAGTCTTTGGTACCGAACTTGGAGGATGCTATGCACTGCTTCATCCTGGCAGCAAACAGCATCTTAGCTTCGTTAAGTATTTTTTACACTTATTACAAGCTGAGGCGAAAAGGCGCCTGTTTTGGTCCGACACATGGCTACAATAAAGCCAGAAGAAGTGATTCTGGTGGGCAATGGTGGCCGAGCAAGCGGGCGTGAACCAGGGAGATGAATGGGATTTAAGTTGAAATTTCCTGGCAGGGATGAATGCATCGATGCCAGCCTTAACCCAGGAGGAGACCTCTGATGCATAGTCATCGATGGGAAGACTAAAAACATTGTTCCAAGGGACATCGCAGAGGAAGTCACGGAACGAATCCCAGTCTGCTCTTTTATAGCAGTAGGATATTCTATATATATATATATATATATATATATATATATATATATATATCCACTGATCTGAATATTCAAGAAATCATGTTAGAAAATATCTATCTTCCGGCAGGATTTGAACCTGTAACTTCCTTATACCTGGGAGATGCCACTAATAGTTTTGACATTTACCACTATACCACAAAAGATTTCATGGTTTGACAAAATCGAATTAATCCATAAATACATAAGTTCCTGATTTCTCTTTATATCTTCTCCAGTTTGTATCCTAATGTAAATAAACCTAACGAAAGACAATATTATGAAATCTTATGGAAAGTTGCAAAATTATACAAACCAACATATTTACTTAAGTTTATTTGTTTAAACATTGTTTTTAATTATTAATACCATTTTGTTAACGTTCCATAGATTTTGTAAGATATATACATATATATACAAATATATATATATGTATGGTGTGACAATATTTTGTGGCACACTTAAGAGGATTCATCCCATTTGCACTAGAGGGGTAGATCAGTGGTTGACACCAAGCAGTGCCATGCTGAGCAACATTGCAGCACAGCACTCCCCACCGCAAAATGCACACTGTTGCCCCTTTACACACAGAATGCAACTTGCACCCTCCAATCAAACATACTGAACCCACAATAAATGGTACTTTAAAGAAAATAACATACTCTCGGAATGCAGATATGATGTGATCATGAAAAAAACAGAAGAAGTGACGAAATTGACATTTTGAAGCTATACATTACAAACATTTTCACAACTTTCAGCTACTTTTTATGTATATTGAGACAGTTCATTTTTTTAAAATTACTAATGATTTGCAGCCACTTTGGGGTCAGAAGACTTCTATCACTGATTATATATTGAGTGTTTAATTACTTAGTTTCCATTCATAATAATACATTTGTATTAAAAAGTGTTCAATAAATTATATTGTAGAACTTTTGAATATTTTCTATTTGTAAACGAGTTATTACATGAAAAAGAAAATATATATATGGATATATATATATATATATATAAAGTGAGAGAGCGCGAGACTGGTTGATAGATGTCTATTTCAACATGCAAGTATGATAATAATCTTCCAGTTAATCCTAATAATTGTTCTGTTAATTTTTTTCTCATTACAATAGATCTGCACAGCAAAGGAGCCATCCGGCTTCCAGGGTCCTTGCGGTTCCTAGGGAATTTGCAGCCGCACCTACCTTGCAATTGACACCAAGGCCACAACAACTGACAGGCAATTTTGGGCTCTGGCTTGATTTTGGGTTCCCTACGATAAACTTGACCTTGTGTCTCAGTGAGGAGACAAGATAAATTTCTACATATATATGTATATAAAGAAATTAAACTCAGCATCAATGGTTTGAAGTCATCATAATGTTGTCCTCACAAAACTTTGAAGTCAACATGAACCTTCTATGTTAAAGTCAAAAATTCTTTGAACTGAAACTATTAACGCTATCTCTACCCTGATATCCAGCATTCTGCGCTAAAAACCTGCTTACCAAAGTGACTTTTATTAGTAAGAGTACTGAGAGAGCAACAATCTTAGCACAAAAACTATCAAAACTCAATACTATGTATATATATATATATATATATATAAACTTATTTATAAATGGAACTTTGTCTGTGTGTGTATCTGTGTGTGTGTGTGTGTGTCTGTGTGTGTATGTGTCCGTTACCTATAGACTCTGAAATGGCTGAACTGATTTTCTTGAAAATTTACACAGTTGTACTATAAGTGTCTGCGAGTGTTCTTAGCTAGGTTTAGTGTCGAGGTACCCTTGGCAAATATCGATAATCGAAAAAATCGGGTTATAGAAAGAGTGGTCCGATTTTAATCAAATTGATACACTCATAGACAAAGACATAAGAAACGATATTCAGAAGTTTCAAGGTTGCAGTTCTTACAATAGTGCAGAAAATCGATAATATACATATATAAAAGGCAAGATTTTTGTGTGTGTGTCTGTTTATCTGCCTGTATATCTGTATTTTTTTTCAGCCCTTTTATTTTAGTTTTTACTTCAGGTTTGGCTCTAAATCAGTATAATTGTAGTTTTTAATCTCAGCCATGATACCATTTACTCAGAGGACTTATTTAGCCTTCAAAATTCAGTTTACGATGAAAAAAACCTTATTTGATATCGATACCAGGAAATCAAAATTTGAATTACATCCATTTATTTTTCTTTCAGTCTATGGTTTCGCTTTAACTGGAAACAACTATTACTTTTTAGTCTTTTGTGCCTACGTCCAAAGAGTCTAAGCTCCAGGACCATGGATTAGTTTTAAAGCTTTCATTACACCCAAGCAACTCCAGGCTATACTGCTAGTGTATATACATATAATGTGTTACTCTTAGTGAATAACCATATTTGAGTAGGTATTCCATTTAATTTTAAAATTATTTTATTTCATCTCCCAGCCTGAATTTTTGGGAAATCTTATTCAAGACAATCTTCGCCAAAAGGGACATTTTTCTTTAATATGATTTCTTGAATATTCAGGCTTGTAATAAACGGAACGTCTACTCAAATATGGTTATCCACTAAAAGTAACATTTGAAGTAATAAAAATATATCAAATTAATATATAAAAATCATTTAATTATTTAGAAATATATATATATATATATATATATATATATATATATATATATGGTCTGAGTGATAAATTTGACCTTGTGTCAGAGCACGTCTCTGTAGGAAGACAAGGTAAATATCACAATTAAGAGGATCATGCGGAACATTAGTGTGCCACAGTATGGAGGTTGAGAATTGTTGGTCTAAATGATGCTTAAGATGAGTAACAGAATTTTTCTTGGAAGGAAAATAATCCAAGGTTAAAAACTCTGCACGGAAATTTTCCTGGGAATCAGAAATCCAAAATTAACGTTAATCTTAATTATTTTCCTCTTGTTTTTACCCAATTAATTTTTTTTTTTTTTTGTTCGGTTTGTTTCTTATGATTTGATTAGAGGTGGGAATATTTTCTATCATTTTCTTCTTTTGTATCTTCATTTTCTCTTTCTATCGAGCAACAAACGTTTAATTACATTACTAGTTGTCAGTTGCGTTTTGGGGGTTGGTGGTGTGAGGTGGGGTGCAAAGTGAGAGAAATTGTTTCATCATGTATGAACTATATTATTTTTGGAGTATCTATATGTGTATGTTTGTCTGCATGTGTGTGTGTGTGTGCATGCATCTGTGTGTGTGTGTACACACATGCTTGCGGCATGATCAGTAATTATTAAATGAATTTTTGATCTGAAATTTCCAATGTATAAATATTCAATACTGGATAAGGCATGCTGACAATGTAAGTATGTTTAAAAGATAATATATGCGTAAGAAAAATGTTTTTTTGTTATCAGGCAGTGAAATTGCCTACAAGTCTTTGACCGTTTTAAGCCATTGTAAATTTTAATGATCTACAAGTTGTGTGGGTTTCCCCACCTGGATTCACCAAAACTGCCTATGAGGGGGTGCTATTTAAATCTATAAAAAGGCAAATAGTTCCTTGCCTTTCTATTTTTTTCCACTTGCTTTCAGATGTGGTAAAACGTAGATAAAGAACGTTGCTACCAGGGCACATTTGCTTCTTTGGTCCACTGATTATTGAACACTCATACGCATGCACATACACACATATGTATAGCATATACACTTGTTTTACACACACACACACACACACACACACACACACACACACACACACACACACACACATTTTTAAACCTATAGCTGGTTTTTAATAATCTCTTTACCTTTGATTTTAATTGTGTACACATGTAATCCCTTTTCTTAATAACATTAACAGTTGCTTGTTTTAAACTCTATGTTTTGTACACTTTTTACATTATTCGGGCTATTGTCCTCATTTCTGTTACCATTTGTACAATATTTTGGCCATTGTACACTCCGGCCTTCTTCAGGTGCTAGGAATTTTGAACTGAACCTGGGTTTATTTTCCTAGCACCTGAAGAAGGCCAGTGCATACAACGACTGAAACAGCATACAAATGGCAACAAAGATGAAGACAAGAGTCCAAATAATGTAAATACTGTAAATACTACCTCATTTCAGAAATATAGACAAATTCTATGTTTTGTGGGTTTTTTTATTTTTACCGGGACTCATAAGGTTCTGCCTAATACTGTTTGCAGGTCAATGAACTGTAAATATTTATGGAAAAATGTTCCTATGTTGCAACCAAAGATGCAATTCTTGCAACAGTTGTCATTTATTTTCTTTTTGTTTTTATTATAATTTCACCCCAAGCAAGACAGAAATGCCACTGGTGCACAGGGGGTTACAGTGAGAGAATTAAAAAGCTACAGGGGATGTTGAAGAAAAGTGATGGATGGGAATCAGGTAGATAAAAGATAGCAACTAACATTGCATTTAAACTTCTGGATAATGTAGCTATCAGAGAAGCAAGCAAATAAAAGAGACTTCCACAAATGGGAAGTGCAAGAAAAGAAACTGTTAGAATAGACAAGGCAGTTATATTTAACTATTTTGATGGTAAAAAGGTAGGACCTTGATGCCAATCTAGTAGCACGAGTAAATACATATGGTCGGGGTAGCAGGAAAAAATCTTGTCATAACAGTTGCCATGCGAATACTTGTAAAAAAGACAGAGGGAAGCCACATGAGAAAGTGTACAAAGGTTTTGGAAGTGGGTAAGATTGTTGGTCTGCAAACAGAAAATAAATTAGTTCATCAAGAATAAACTTTTTTATTTCTGGAGTATGTGTTTGGCTGTAAACTTCAGACTGGATCAGTAAGTCTATAGTCTGATGCACAATTATTAGCAGAATTTTTCATCTGAAATATCTATTGTATAATGTCCTAATATATCTATTGTATAATGTCCTATTCTTAAAATTAATATTAACCACTGAAGGGAATTATAGAAGTTGGCAAGGAAGAACATTATGTTTAAAAAACATCTGTTTAAAATAAATACATCCCTTTTAATCATGAGGCTGGGATTTATTGATATATCTACACATATATTAAGTTATCACTCATGAAATATACACTTTATTGGAAATATACACACTTTATAGGAAATGAACAAATAACTTCTAAAATGTTAAGTAATTATTTTATTGAGTTGAAATAGGCACCAATGTATCTTTAAATTATTCAACTCATCTTTAATAAAATTATTACCCTATGACATGATAAACAGTTGAAATGCTTCAATTACCTCTTCCATATTGAAGAATGTTTTATTGCGTATGAAAAGCTCAAAATACTTAGATAAGTGATAATCAGTAGGAGAGACAACAGGTGAATATGGAGGATGTGGCAAAATTTCATAATACAGGCTATGCAGCTTTTGTACAATTGACTGGGAAGCGTGTGGCCATGCAGCAAATTTGGGCAATTCCTATTCACCAGTCTGGAATGTTTGTTTTTCAATTTTTGGAGCATACGCTCAATTTTTACACAATACAAGCTTGCTGTTATTGTTTTACCTTGAGGCAAAAATGAATAAAGAATAACCCCTTTGAAAGACCACCATATAGTGACCATTAACTTTTCAGGGTGCAGTGGAGTTTTTGGTATTGGTTTTCATTGGGTTTATAGTAACAACATATTAAAAGAAAAATTATCTTGAAAGAAAAAGAGTTAGGAATAATTCAAGTTTTTTTATTTACCCAGGAGTTTACTTTGTTTTAAAACTGAATCAACAACCAATCAAAAAATGCATAATTTCATGTGTGGTAATTATATATATATATATATATATTAGGTACAACCAAAATACTTTTTCCTGCAATGCTAAATATCTAATTTAAATGAGATTTTCAGCAATTATTAATTAATAAATGGATATTTTACTTAATAGATTATTTTATTCAAAAGCCTTAGGAAAATATGTTTTTAGATGTATGTTTTGACATCATGAGTATACTTTTTAATTTAGGAGTATATCTCTTGAAATCTTTTACAAGTATATAAAAATCCCTGAAGATATTATTTTGGTAAAAAATTATAGAAAACTCAGCACACAATTTGCCAAAAAACAATTTAATAAAATGCAAAAAATAATTTTTTGGGAATTGGTGATTGCATAATCTAATAAAACATATTTTTTCCTTCAGATTTGACAGGAAAAAAAATCTAAAGTTAATATTTATTTTTGAAAAATTGTAATTTTTCAGTGCAATATTGAAATTAATCCCATTGCTTTTTGTCAGAAGAGTTTATTTTGTAATTTGATGATTTAAAAAATGCAAAGTTTAATGTCATTTTCAAATGTAAACCTTTTTAAAACAATTTTGTTTTTCATTAAATCAACTGTTAAAAATTTTTTGTATGGATGTACAAAAAGGAAATAATTCTGATCTCAATTTGACTGGCTGCTATTCAATATCAGAAGAGTATTATGATATTAATCTAATTTCATATCTTCTTTTCAGTCAGTATAAAAATTAAACTCATTCCTTATACTAAGTTTAATATACATCAGTCAGTGTCATATGTGATACACGATTGGGCAATCATGTCTCAAAAGAGACATGACTGACTAGGCAGAAGATTTTCCAGCAGTAGGTTGCCATTACTTTCATTGCTATAGAACCTAATATGACCTGCTATTTAATCCATAGCTAGAGGGAGAAGAGGCAGATTAATATTTTCCCCAAGGTATTTGCATGTAACTGAGTGCAACAAATTTAACTGTGTAATATGGAAAATGGTTTCTGAGAACCAAAATCCAAGTGAGGAATTTTAAAATTGGAGGCATTCTAATTCCATATCTACAGGAAGAGATGAAATATGTCAAAGAGTGTAAAGAAACCATTCTCCATATTGCACGCTCAAAATCTTACCAATCTGAAAACTCACAATATTTCAATGAAAAGAGAAACAGTTCCAGAGACAAGCAGTGTCAAACAAACTTTATTGTGTTCAAAGTCTAAGTCTAATCAGGAGAATCACCAACCTGTCACAAACAAATTTTTCCTTGTAAAATCTCCTCCAAGAGTTCAAAATGGCAATTCTGAGAACCAAAGTTCAAGTGAGGAATTTGAAAATTGGGGACATTTTAATTGTATATCTACAGAAAAAAGTTGTTAAATGAGGAATTATGTCAATAAAAATATTCTAATGACACACACACACACACACACACACACACACACACACACACATATATATATATATATATATATAGTATTATAATGGTTGTTACAATGTTTTATAAAAGCATAATCCCCTCCAAAAAGGTAATTAATACCCATGTTTAATCCTCAAAATAAAAAATTGTATAAATAAAAGAAAATAAACTCACACAACATTAATAGCAACTTTATTCCATCCACTCATAGATAGTAGTAAAATAAAAAGTATCTACCCTTTCTTAAAAAACCTTACATCTCAAATTAAGAATTACCCAGCTAAAAAGTGACCTGTCCAAAACTAAGCTACTCCGCACCCCTCTCCTAACCCAAGGCTGTATCACTATGGCTACAAACTAGCAGCTAAATCATACTAAACTCCAACCACATTCACTTACATATCATATTACCAAAAATAAATTGTTTTCATCATTTATTTTTCATTTCAACTTATCACCAGATGAGAAGCCAACGTAGCTCCGAAACGTGAAAATTTTTGTGTAGTGATACTATGCTTTTATAAAACATTGTAACAACCATTACAATATAAAGCTCTACATTGTATTGAGCACTCTTTATAAAAGTAAATGCTTTTATCTTTGTTTTATTTTTTGTCGGATGGGTATATCTTTTGGTTAGGATTTCTAAGAGGCGCTGTTGAGTGGTCATTTTTATGGTTGGCTATCATTTAATTGGTTGATATCTGCTGTTAGTGAAAATAATTCATGTATTTACTTTGATCCTGTGTCTAGGTTTTCATAGACGTGATATATATATATATATATATATATATATATATATATATATATATATATATATATACATACATATATAATGTAATTGTAAGAAAGTTATGGAACACGTAAGTTTTAAACCCACTGTTCATGCATTTACTTTTATAAAGAAGTGTTTAAATCCAAACACTGAAACAAACATATGATTGTAGGGAAGAGGACATATATAGAAGAAATTATGTACATGTTCTAAAACATAATTTATAATAAATTATATATATATATATATATATATATATATATATATATATATATAATCATTTTACCCCAAGCCAGGTATTATAGGAGATGTCAGAAAAAGAGTGGGATGAGAATGCTGGTGTGATGAGAGTTGATGAGAGTAGCGTGGACCGAGAAAAGAACATGATGGAAAGGATGCGTGTCAGAGAGATAAGAGATGGAAATTAGCCTTTCATTTAAATTCTTGGAGATTGTAGCTGCCATGGAAGCAAGTATACAGAAGGGAATTCCACAGGCAGGAAGTGCAAGAAAAGAAGCTGATAGAGTAGAAGTTGAAGTTACATTTTATTGATTTCACTGTAACAGGGTGGGACCTAGTTACCGTGACTAAATACATGCAGAGGGGGCACCTAAGAAGCTAAGTTTGTTGGAACAGAAGCCATGAAAATATTTGTAGAAGAGATAGAGTGAAGCCACATTATGCTAGTGAGAATGTGACTATATATGTATCTAAACTTATTTATAAATGGAACTTTGTGTGTGTGTGTGTGTATGTGTGTGTGTGTGTGTGTGTGTGTCCATTACCTATAGACTCTGAAACGGCTGAACCAATTTTCTTGAAAATTTACACAGTTGTACTATAAGCGTCTTCAAGTGTTCTTAGCTAGGTTTTGTGTTGAGGTACCCCCAATAAATATCGAAAATCGATAATAAAAAAAATCGGGTCATAGAAAGAGTAGTCCGATTTTAATCAAATTGATACACTCATAGACAAAGACAAGAAACGATATTCAGAAGTTTCAAGGTTGCAGTTCTTACATTAGTGCAGAAAATTGATAATATATATATATATATATATATAAAAGGCAAGATGTTTGTGTGTCTGTCTGTTTATCTGCTTGTATGTCTTTTTTTCAGTCCTTTTATTTTAGTTTTTGTTTCAAGTTTAGCTCTAAGTAGTTATAATTGTAGTTCTTAGTCTCAGCCATGATAGCATTTACTCAGAGGACTTATTTAGCCTTCAAAATTCAGTTTATGATGAAAAAAACTTATTTGATATCAATAAAATTTGACTTATATCCATTCATTTTTCCTTCAGTCTACGGTTTTGCTTTAACTGGAAACAGCTATTACTTTTTAGTCTTTCATGCCAACGTCTGAGCTCCAAGAGTCTGAGCTCCAGGACCATGGATTAATTTTAAAGCTTTCATTACATCCGAGCAATGCCGGGCTATACTGCTAGTATAAATATATATATATATATACATACATATGTGTTGTGTGCATGCTTGTCTGTTTCCTATCAGCTGTTATTACTTACCATGCATTCTATTTCTGATGCAGTTTGTGAGAAGTTGGTGTCATTGTTGGAAATATTCTCAAAAATAGTTTTTTAAAATGGGATTCATCTTTTAATCACATGTTGCTGGATGTCTGCAAATCTCTGTCTCTTCAGGGCATAGGTAAAAATCAGAGGTTGCTTAATCTGGCAAATAAGGTGGAAAGCCTGTTTTTGTAATGGATTTCTGAGCCAAAAAAAATTAATGCTTAATTACGTATTATGTGTAGAGACTATATTGAATTCATAGCTAAATCCACTCCTAAGAAGGTCGGTTCTCTGTCCAGGGCCAGGAGGTTTTTTCCGTCTGAAACGATCCTGCATAATCAAATAAAAAATCTATCTCACTGGTACCCCCTATATATGACTTTATTCGATCCACAAAATTAGCAACTAGGTCCCATGCTTTTACTGTGAAACAAGTAAAATGTAAACGCAAATTCTACTCCAGCAGTTTCTTTTCTCACACTTCCCGTCTGTGGAATTCCCTTCTGCTTACTTACTTCCCTGACAGCTAAAATCTTCAAGAATTCAAATGTAAAAATAGTTATCTCCTGTCTCACTAACCTGCATCCTCTCTCTCATGCTTCTTTCTCCATCCACTCCACTCTCATCAGTATTTTCATCCTTCTCTTACCCTCTTCCTGACACCCCTTGTAACCTGTCCTTTTCTTATAACATTCATTCTATATAACCCCCTGCACAACAGTGGCAGTAAGATGCCTTGCTTGGGGCAACATGATTATTAAAAAAAAAAAAGAAGCCTTGTTAGGGCGAAAAATCCCCTTGTCAGACCAGAATGCAAATCTTTTTGCAAGAACAGATTTTTCAGAGACTCTTTTCAGCAATTTCAAATAACCATGTTTGTTGTCCCAAGAATTTTTCACAAACTATTTCCCTACAATCTGAAAAACACAAAAGCATGATCTTGAACAGCTGGTATAACATGTAAGCTTTTATCAACTGAGATAGATTCTTTGTTTTCTGCTATTTTCCTTCTGGTTGTTATATTAAGTGTATAGTGGCAGAACAAAGAAGAAACAATGGCAGTTTAAGAAATAAATAATTGTATTAACAAAATAGTAAAAATTGTAAATCAGCGTAAATGTCTCTCCTTATAAGAAATGAATAAATAGAGTCATAACAGTTGTCTGCTAAGGCCTACTGTAGGAGAGGGAGGACAAGTTGTGGTTTACTGCAGCAACAGTCTTTAGCAGGTGTTATTGGAGAAGGGATGTCATGTCCCAATGGGTATTGTGATATGCCAACCGACTACTGAAAAAGTTATTTTGGTGGGTTTTTATAGCCTTTTCTTAGGTTCAGGTTGGCTTCAATTTTTATTTTATTTCTTTAGGTAGGAGTGGGTGCTATTGATGATAATTCTGGAATTCATTTTTTTTTAGTGTGTAAGTGTAATGAAAGCTATGTGTGCAGCCTATGCAAAATGGACAAAGTTTTTAGTTCACTCTTGTATTTCAGAATGTTCACATCCAGCAGTGGTGGAAATTTGTTTAACATGAATCAGAAGAAGATTATAACATAGTCATACTGAAGTTACCAAATTTTATCACCAGTAATGAAACTGTCAAATATATTTACATTATTTCTGCTCAGTCTGAAAAGCTGAGTTTGAATTCCAGTTGAATAGATCGCAAATACTCTTGGAAAAAGTATGAATCCATCTCGTCTCCCTCTAGCTATGGGTTAAATAGCAGAACAGATTGGGTTCTGTAGCCATGATTGGAAATCAGTATACCCCAGAAAGAAATGGCAACTTAACTGACTGAGATGAGATTTAAGTCAATCTTTGACAAAACTCATAAATGTCTATTTTCTCTGATGTTCAAGGAAGGCTGTATTGAGCAAGCCTTTAATAGTGATCTTTCTCACAAATTCCTATGATGAATGCTTAAGCCAATGTCAAAATTAAGATTTTTAATATAGACATTCACTCAGTATTTACATGCTTGACACATCACAGTGGGGTTTTATAGCCAGACTAATTTAATCTTTGAAGGCAAAGGATCAAGTTGGTTGTCATAAATTATGTTGATCAAACACCAATTTTTTTGATAAACACGTCTACAAATTTAACAAATTTATAATTTCAAAATCTTCATTAGTAAGTCAAAATAATAAAGTAGTAAAGTCGGAATAATAAAAATGGGTCATGAAAATTTTGCCAATTTATTTGACAATCCAAATGTCAAATAGTTTTTCATTACCATCTTGCTTATCATTATTTTTTCTTAACCATTTCAACTCCAAACAAGGCAATAAAGCCACTAGGATGAAAGGAGCGAGTTTAGAGAATATGAGAAAAATTTATATTATGAGGAGATGACAATAAAAGAAAAATAAGTAAGAAGGCAGGAGACAGTAATTGACATTGCATTTAAATTTTTAAAGATCAAAGATTTTGAAGATCAGTATTTGCATTACTTGGACTAATATCTTCATCTTTGTTTTCCATTTGTTTGACATTTCGACTATTGTATGCTCCAGCCTTCTTCAGGTGCTAGGAATTTCGAACCAAACCCTTTATTAATTAGATGAGAACAATAGTCCAAATAATGTAAATACTGTAAATACTACCTCATCTCAGAAATATAGACAAATTTTGAAGATCAGCTCAAAATTTAATCCACAAATACCATAACCTTTCAATATGTGATGAAGTCCTTTATACCAAACCCTGTCAAATGTCTTTGAGATATTCAAAAGAACAGCCTGGGCTTTGCCATTCTTATATATCTTTAAAATTTTTTCAGTAATAACTATTGATATATCAGCAGTTGACCTAGAAAAGCAAAAGCCATATTGTTTATCTGAAAAAAAAAACTGCAATGTAAAATTCTTAACCAATTCAAAGTTAATTAGTGCCTTTAGTACTTTGCCAGAAAGATATTAAAGGTTAATAAACTGATAGTTATCATTAAATCTATATGATTTGTGTGAATCATTTAAAAATGATAGCAGAAACTCTTTACTCTTTGTTGGGTTGTGGCTCTTACAATGTGACATCCAGTCACCCAGGTGTATATATGACAATATGCGCTTAGCACGGGGAAGTTGTCATTATCACAGACTTCAGGAAGTAGCACCTACTACTGTGAGAGACTGTAAATATTGCATATACATCTTGGTTGTACTGCTCTGAAAATAAGGTTCTTTATCTACTTTCTCTGTGTATCTCTTCATTCTACGATACAACACTATTTAAATTTGGTACACTATAGAGATAAACAAAAATACTTGGATTTCATGAAAAATAATTTTTACACCTCCTGCCATAGAAATTATCGACAGCAATAAATGTGGTTATTACAGGTTCATGTATACCAAATATATCACTTGCAAACTTGTTTCCCTGCTTGAGTGTATTTGATGACGTCTTTGAAAACTAGATGGTCCTTAGCACTTGTTATAGTCTCACTGACCATCCACTTTCTCCTCGTTTTTAATATAGGATTTAATACATTTTACTACTTAATCCTTGGAGTCATCCAACATCATTTGAAGTCTGATTTTCTCGGATTTGTATTCCTTCACAGTTGATCTAAATGGCAACATTAGCTTTGTTTCTCTGCAGTACAGGGAAATATCAAACAAACCTGGAGTTACATCCAACCATTTCTGGATATATTTTTTTATCTTTCTTGTCATTGA
Source organism: Ascarosepion bandense (assembly GCA_037127315.1). NCBI lineage: Eukaryota > Metazoa > Mollusca > Cephalopoda > Sepiida > Sepiidae > Ascarosepion > Ascarosepion bandense. The sequence continues at coordinate 1,313,557 of JBBBDQ010002153.1, forward strand.
CTCAACTATATTTGTTCCAAATTTGTATACAAGTAGAGGCTATAATAGCATTGGAATGAGTACATGCTTTAAGTACCATACCTTGTATTTTCTTTTTAGAGGAGAAAAATCTATCTTATACAGACCTTGTAATGATTTGGATGTTTCTTTAACTTAGTTGGTATCTTTTAAGGATTGATCATACCATCATTCTAAAATTTTAACTGATTGTTTTGATTTGGTAGGGGTCCTTTGACCACCAACTTCAAAATGTATATTTTGATTTAATTTTCTTTTTCAAGGAGAAAGACTTCTAGACTTGTTTAGTTAAAACTACATTCTACGCTAAATTATCAGGTCATCCATCAAGCTTAATAGCTTGCGAGTTGAACTTTCTTTGGATAAGAGGATTGAAGTGTCATCCATGAATGCCTTCACTGGTGGCATTTGACAACCTACATAAAGCTTAACAACATCAGCCATGTTGTCTGTTGCTTTGAGAATCAGCTGCATTGCTAGAATGAAAAGTATGAGTAACACTGTACATTCCATTGCAATTCAAACTTGAAGTCTACTCCACTTAGTTGTATAGTCTTTTGTAGTGAAATGCATGAAAAAAACCCATCAAAATAAGTTCCTACCATATTAGATATTTTCTTTGGAATACGGTACATTTGTAATGATAATTTTATCATTTGGTGAGGTACTGATCTATAGGCATTAGCCAAATCTAACCAAATGACATCCAAATCTGTTCTTTTAATTTTCGCTTTTTGAATGGCATCCCAGATCATGATTCCATGCTCTAAGCAAGCAGCTATTCCTGGAACAACACCCTTCTCTAGTGAGGTATCAATACACTCATTATTGAGGTGTTTGGTCAGTTTCAATGCCAAAACTGTGAAAAATATCTTTCCTTCTACATTGAGAAGTAAAATTGGACAAAATTGGCTGATGTCCTTGGAATTCTTTTCTTTGGGTATGTAAACCCCATCAGCTATCATCCATTGTTGGCTGTATGGTAGTTTTTCCATGCCAACATTAAGTTAGAATATATATATATATATATATATATATATATATATATATTGTAATTTTGTTATTACAATGTTTTATAACAGCATTTATCACTACACGAAAATATTCATGTTTTGAAACAATACTGTTCTTATGCAGATGATATGTTAAAATAAATGGTAAAAATGATTTATTTTGAAAATATATGTAAGAGTAAGAACAAATGGAGTGAAAATTCACAGTTTGAAGCATTTACTTTTTTAAAGTGCTCAATATAAAGTATAATAATATATTATTATATTTTATTATAAGTGATTATATAATAGAAAAAAAATTAACACTGCTACTCCAAAGCTTTTTTTAACTCAAGGCAATTGTTATTAACTGGTGAATAAAATGAATTTTATGGAAATTTAAACAGAATTCATTAACTTCACCAAGCTCATCAGCAACAGCAGAACAGGTGAAGAGGTTCATCCCTTGTTTTCTGTTTAGGATGAGGTTTCCGGCTTTCTCTTTTCCAATCTTTTCACTCTTTTCTTTTTTTTTTCTTTTTTTTTCAATTGGAGTAGATAGACTAAACTATCGCCCAGTTCACACTCCACCCAATTCTATTGTATAGGTGAAGAGGCTCATCCCTTGTTTCCTGTTTAGGATGTGGTTTCCGGCTTTCTCTTTTCCAATCTTTTCACTCTTTACTTTTTTTTTCTTTTTTTATTCAATTGGAGTAGATAGACTAAACTATCGCCCAGTTCACACTCCACCCAATTCTATTGAACAGGTGAAGAGGCGCATCCCTTGTTCCCTGTTTAGGATGTAGTTTCCAGCTTTCTCTTTTCCAATCTTTTCACTCTTTTCCTTTTTTTTAAAATTTTTTTTCTTTTCTTTTTTTTTCAATTGGAGTAGATAGACTAAACTATTGCCAGGTTCACACTCCATCCACATTGATTGAACAGGTGAAAAAGGTCATCTCTTGTTCCCTGTTTAGGATGTGGTTTCTGGCTTTCTCTTTTCCAATCTTTTCACTCTTTTCTTTTCTTTTATTTTTTTCAATTGGAGTAGATAGACTAAACTATCACTCGATTCACACTCCACCCATGTCTATTGAACAGGTGAAGAGGTTCATCCCTTGTTCCCTGTTTAGGATGTGGTTTCCAACTTTCTCTTTTCCAATCTTTTCACTCTTACATAGCCCCCTGCACATCAGTAGTGTTATTACCTTGCTCGGGGTGATATGATTTTAAAAAAAAGAAAGAAAGATAATTATTTCTGTTTGCAAGTGGTAAAAAACTCACTTCTTTTGTTTAATAAATAAGGGATATTCAGTTGTTTTAAAATGACAAGTTTTTCTAAAAAACATCAGTTACATTTATTTCCTCTTCCATTATAAGATTTAGTCTTTGTGATGACATCCAAGGTAATAATTGTGTTTTTGTTGTTTTTTAATTGTCAAAATATTTAGAGGGGGCAGTGCTATTCTTTTATTTATTATTATTTAAAATCAATTTATGGTTGTAAAATTTGTATTTCCATTGTTTTTCAGTTGATCCAAAATAAATTTTAACATTGCAATCAGAATGGATTCTAGCTTTGTAAATTATACATTCAGTCAAACATTGTCTGTTAAGTGAGCAGACTGTATTTTTTGGCAGTTAATATTATTTTTAGTAGAGTTCAAATCCAGGAAGAAACAAATGTTAATGTTGTATCCCGGGAGGGGATAAATAGAGAAAGAATAGTGCAAGACATAACTCTTAACACTGAGGATATATAAATAGAGATTTATTATACCTCAGTACAATAAACCAAATACACGTACACCAACCAACAGTTTGTTTGTTTGTTTGTTTGTTTGTTTGTTTGGAGGTTTAGTGACCTATCAATCATTGTGAGATCATTTAAGGTCATAACCAATGATTTTGGGTAAGGTTATTTTATTTTACAACATTTTTCTTTTCGAGTATCAAGATTCATTTGGATTTGTTTTTAAGAGCAGGGTCCCCAAGTCCTACCCTTGTTATTTAACCCATAACTGGAGGGAAGGGACGGATTAATACCTTTCCCAAGTGTACCAGTGCATAAGTGAATGCAGGGTATTCAACTGGAATTTGAACTCGGCTCACCAATTTCTCTTTCCGAGACGATATCCACTGCACCACAACACACATCTGTCACTATACACTTACAGCACCTGGTATTCTCAAGTGGTCACCCATCTAAGTACTGACCAGGCTCAACATTGCTTAACTTTGGTGATCGAGGGAGAACCGTTGTATTCAACGTGATAGGCCATAAGCCTCCAACCAACAGTTAGCAAGAATAACAATCAAGAAGGCAATGTCTCTGTATAGGATATATGTGTCCGTCTTGAGAAAAAGACTTCTGTCTAGTGGCATCTAATTCTCTTCTAAGGCCGATGGCTCTTGATCTCTCATATAATGAAGAATAATCTCGATCACTTCCGCATAATGACGAAGACTCTCGTATAGTCACAAACACTCTCGATCACATTCGATCACTCTGCAGTTCGTTCCTGTCCAGGTCTTTTATAACCTGGGCCATACCCATTCCTGGGTAGGACAGGATATTTCACTACAACATTTAGCAATATTTCTCCATCTTTCTTTAATACAAATGTTTTGCAGCCCACCTCCAGTCATTTTCTCATTAATGTGATATGGCTTCCCTCTGTCTCTTCTACAAATATTTTCATGGCAACTGTTCTGATGATCTTTTTTTCCCTGGTTCCCTGACCACATGGATTTACACAGGCTGCTAGATTGGCAACAAGGTCCCACCTTTTTTCCATCAAAATAATTAAATGCCTCTGTCTCTAACAGTCTATTTTCTCACACTTTCCATTGTGCAACTCTCTTCTATTTGCTTTCTTCCCTGATAGCTACGATATCCAAAAGTTTAAATGCAATGTCAATTGCCATCTTCTTTATTTCTTTTGTTTAATCATTTCACCCCAAGCAAGGCGGTATCACCACTAATGCGCAGGGGTCTACATAAAAAAGTAAAAGTTAAGACAGGAAAAGAGTGAAGAGAAAGATGAATCAGTTACAGCGGTTATCAGGGAAAGGGCAAGAAAAGGATGGGAACGGAACACAGGAGTGAGAACTGTTGTGAAGGTTGAGAGAAAGGAAAAAGAACATGATACATGGGATGATGTAGAAAGAACTGTTGTCAAGTGGATAAGAGATGGGAATTGTCATAGCATTGAGATTCCTGGAGGTTGTAGCCATCAGGAAAGTAAGTGTATGGAAGGGAGTTCCACAGGCAGGAAGTGCAAGAAAAGAAGCTGATAGAGTAGAATTGTTGCCTGCATTTGGCTGAATTAACTGTAAAAGGGTGGGACCTTGTTGCCAATCTGGTTGCATGAGTAAATTCTTGTGGCAGGGGTACCAGTGACCGAAGTTCATTGGAGCAGAAGCCATGAAAATATTTGTAAAAGAGACAGAGGGATGCCACATCCCACCAGTGACAAAGTGGATGGAGTTGAGCTGCCAGGTCGGGACCAGTTGCATTACAGATTCTTCTTTGGAGCCTGTCGAGAACACTGAGATGAACAGCAGAGACACCTGACCAGTATTCTAGCTCTTTGATTGCTATTCTTCTCTTATCCTTTTTTTAAAATCCCTTGTACCTTGTTTTTTTTTTTTCTCACTGTAAACCCTCGCCCTATTGCACACCAGTGGTGGTCATGTCTTGCTTGGTGGGAAATGAATATTAAAAATCAAAAAAGAATTATCAAAAGATTCTCACATTTTTTGAAGGTTAATCTGTCAGTCAGTGTCAGGAATGGTATAAGCAGAACTAAAGGTAAATTAATGGGTTTTATTTAAAGACTTTAAAACAGTAGATTTTATTATAATTGTGGTCTTTATTTAATAGAAATGTTAACTATCAGATTCTCACTTTTTTTTTAAGGTTAATATGTCATTCAGGAATATACTGTACTTATGGTAAATTAATGGGTTTTACTTAAAAATTGTAAAACATTAGATTTATATTTAATCAGGGTCTTTCTTTAATAGAAATGTTAACTCTCAAATTCTCATATTTTTCTAACATTAATATATCAATCAGTCTCAATATACTCACAATTAGTCACTTACAAAAATCAAGTAGTGACTCTTGTTTGTAGCTAAAATTTTAATTTTAGTCCCTGTGTCTTTTTTTCTTGTGACTATATGCAGCCACAAAAAAAATTACAGGTTTACAAAATGATTCCCTTGTAAAGCTGCCTGTATCAATGCTACATTAGTAGGGCACTTAGTTATGATGAAATTCACTTGCTTATGGTGAAACTCACTTACTTCTGATTTTCCATAAGGGAGACAACTTATGAATCCTTAAATACTCCTTATGCCCCCAATATTTGATTAGAGGTTGAAATATTTCCTATGTCTTTTTATTAATTAGGACGCATAATTAGTTTATTGATTAGAAATCATCTGTGGGAGGCAAATATAAAGAATTTTTGACGATAGCTAATTAAGTTACTAATTTCATAGCATTAATCAACACTTGGCTATAATTTGAGCATTTTGGTGTACAGAATTGTTGGAGTGTGAACTGATAGGATTGTACCTTTTTGATAAATCTTACACTGGCGCTGAATTTTATCTACTGCTCTAATTTCCTTTGATCTTTGCAATTGAGAAAGGTCAATACACATTGAGTTACTAAATTTTAGTCAAATCTTTGTAATTGAGAAAGGTCAATACACATTGAGTTACTAAATTTTAGTCAAATCTTTGCAATTGAGAAAGGTCAATACACATTGAGTTACTAAATTTTAGTCAAATCTTTGCAATTGAGAAAGGTCAATACACATTGAGTTACTAAATTTTAGTCAAATCTTTGCAATTGAGAAAGGTCAATACACATTGAGTTACTAAATTTTAGTCAAATCTTTGCAATTGAGAAAGGTCAATACACATTGAGTTACTAAATTTTAGTCAAATCTTTGCAACTGAGAAAGGTCAATACACATTGAGTTACTAAATTTTAGTCAAATCTTTGCAACTGAGAAAGGTCAATACACATTGAGTTACTAAATTTTAGTCAAATCTTTGCAACTGAGAAAGGTCAATACACATTGAAAGTTAAACTATTAAATTTTAGTCAAATCTTTGCAACTGAGAAAGGTCAATACACATTGAGTTACTAAATTTTAGTCAAATCTTTGCAATTGAGAAAGGTCAATACACATTGAGTTACTAAATTTTAGTCAAATCTTTGCAATTGAGAAAGGTCAATACACATTGAGTTACTAAATTTTAGTCAAATCTTTGCAATTGAGAAAGGTCAATACACATTGAGTTACTAAATTTTTTTAAAGGTCAAATCTTTGCAATTGAGAAATGTCAATACACATTGAGTTACTAAATTTTAGTCAAATCTTTGCAATTGAGAAAGGTCAATACACATTGAGTTACTAAATTTTAGTCAAATCTTTGCAAACAATTGAGAAAGGTTCAATTTTACAAACAATTGAAAGGTTACTTAAATTTTAAAGTCAAATCTTTGCAATTGAGAAAGGTCAATACACATTGAGTTACTAAATTTTAGTCAAATCTTTGCAATTGAAAGGATTAAAGGTCAATACAAACAATTGAAAGTTACTAAATTTTAGCTCAAATCTTTGCAATTGAGAAAGGTCAATACACATTGAGTTACTAAATTTTAGTCAAATTGTTGTTTTAATCTGTTATTGTTTTATATACACTACAGTTCAAAAGTTTGAAGTCACCCTCCAGAATTTGCACGGGAAGAATTTGACCGAAGAGTGAAAAAAATGAAAAAGAGAAACTTTTGTAACAAATGCCAAAAATATATGGGTCATTCAAAAATTTGTTTGAGAGTGTAGAAAAAATTTGTGCTGCTGCAATCAAAGGGAATATTTTGACGAGAGCAAAATTTAATCATAAATATGCTTTATTTTTCTTTTTGTTGTAATAAAATTTCTAATAAAAAATTACATCTCACTTTTTTTAACCATGAATAATAATTGTCCCTTACTTAAAATATTTAAAATACTAAACAATTACTTTTTCAGCCAATTCAAAAAATTATCAGGAGTCACCTTATACTTTTAAACTGTGGTGTATATATATATATATATATATATATATGTTTTTTTTTAACCATATTACTCCGAGCAAGGTGGTAATGCCACTGATGTGCAAGGGGCTACATAAGAGTAAAAAGATTAGATAGAAGAGAGTGAAGAGAAGGACAAACCAGTTAGAAAGGAGCAAGAGAAGGATGGGAATACAGGTGTAATGACAGTGGTGGAGAGAAAGGAAAGGATATACAGGGTGGTGAAGAAAAAAACTAGGGTCAAGTGATTAAGAGATGAGTATTGACCTTGCATTTAAATTCCTGGAGGTTGTAGCTATCAGGAAAGCAAGAATAAGGAAGTGAGTTCCACAGGTGGGAAGTGCAAGGAAAGAAGCTGCAGGAGTAGAATTGTCATCTGCATTTGGTTGATCTAAATGTGAATGTGTGAGACCCAGTTGCCAGTCTGGTTGTATGAGTAAATACCTGTTGCAGAGGCACCAATGACTTAAGTTTGTTGGAGCAGAAGCCATGAAAGTATTTATAGAAAAGACAAAGGGAGACCACATCCCATCGGTGGGAAAGTGGCTGGAGATGAGCCACCAAGTTGGTACCTATCATATTACTAATTCTCCTTTGGAGCCTGTCAAGAACACCGAGATGAACAGTGTGGGCATCTGACCATATATGGCAGCAGTACGCCATGCATGGACAAATGGTTGATTTGTATATATGCAGATGGATTCAGGCTGAAAAAACATCCTTGCCCGACACAGTGACCCAACCTTCCTAGCAGTGGATTTAGCTGTTGACTCAATGTAGTGGTTCCACTTGAGATCAGAAGAGAGGATAAGGTTGAGGAGGTGCAGTGTATTGCTCTCAGGAAGACTCACTTGGTCCATGTTTATGGGAGGCAGGAGAGGTTGCCTATGATGATCGACAGACAGCAGCTTGGTCTTAGATGCATTGAAATTTACAATTACCCCAATTCACCACAGAATGTAGATCACTCTCAAGATCAGCAGCGAGATTATGTTTGTCCACCACGCCAGGTTTCTTACTGATGCAGGAGTAAATTGTGGTGTCATCTGCATAGATGCCTACTTGGCTCTTGATCTCGTCTGGCAGGTCATTTATGAAAATAAGGAAGAGCGTCGGGCCTAGGATAGAGCCCTGAGGTACATCAGTGTTTGTACAGTAGGATGTGGGTATTACAAAAAAGTGAAAGAACATGTAGATTAAAAACTCACAGTTCAAGCATTTACTTTATAAAGAGGGCTTGATACAGAGTAGAGCTTAACATTATAATTTTGTTATTATAAACTACTGTAATAACAAAAGTACAATATATATATATATATATATATATATAATACTTCAAACATTATTATAATGGTCACGTTTTAGTAAAAATAGATGCCCCATTTTTATTCATGAAGTAATATAAATGTTAGATTAAAAATAAGTTTAACAATTCTTTAAAAACAGACATGCACACATATGATGTATTTTCCTCTAAAATTGAATGTGTACATTTTTAAATATTCTTCGAAAATTTCTTAACTGAGAGCGTAATAGTTTTATATTTCCAATTTCCATCTACTCCTCTCATTGGCATCTTCTACTACTTAAATGTTCTGAGTTTCATGGGCAACGCCATGCAGTATATATATATATATAAAACAAAAAATTGAAAGAATACTTAGATTAAAAACTCACTGTTGAAGCATTTACTTTTATCAAAAGTGCTCGATATAGAGTAGAGCTTAATATTATAATTTTGTTATTACAATGATTTATAAAAGCATAATATCACTACACAATATTTGTTTTTCATGTTTCAGAAAAAAACTGTTCCTTTTCAAGTGATATGTTAAAATAAATGGTCTTTTATTGTAATATCTATTTTAACATATCACCTGAAGAGGAACAGTTTTGTTCTGAAACATGAAAAAGTTTTTGTGTAGTGATGTTATGCTTTTATAAACCATTGTAATGACAAAATTACAGTATATATATATATATATATATATATATATATATATATATATATACAAGTATAGGGTAGGTATGGATGGAATAAAATTCCATATTCAAAGAGACACTATTCTTAAAAATGTACCTTATAAAGTGTCTTATCAAGTGATGAGGTTTATTCCAACTTCAAATAAACCTCATCACTTGATAAGACACAGATAGTGTCAAAACAAAATGGTTACTTTGGTAGTGATATTATAACATATTTATGTCATATATTTTAAATAAATATTATATATATATATATATATATATATATATATATAGTTCAAAATTTATGATTGAATGATCATTTCAGCAAGTTGAATTTGCTTCTTCATTGACCTTTAATAATATAGAAAAATTCAAAAATTTGCTTGAGTGTGTGTGGGGGTTAAAAAACTGGAAGTCAGCTTGTAAAAGAAAAGGTAAAAAGAAAAATGTAACAAATAGAAAGTGAAAGAAAGAAAGAAAGAAAGAAAGAAAGAAAGAAAGAAAGGAGAAAGAAGAATAGGAAAAAGGAAAAGGAGAAAAGAGGAGAGAAAATGTATGTTAAATTTGCAGATGGGAGGAAACACGTGTTGGGAAGATGGGGAAAATTCACTACTGTTGGCAATCTTTAATATATGGATCAATCAAAAATTTGTTTGAGAGTTTAGAAAGTAAAGGAAAAGAAGTAACATAGCAAAAGGAAAGGGAAAAGAAGGAAGAGAGTAAAAAGAAAGAAGAAAAGAGCAAAGCAAAAAAAAAGAAAGAGATGGGAAGAAAGTATGTTAGATTTGATTGGGTGGGGAGAGTTAGATAGATACATTGAAAAAGATAAAAATGAAAGATAGTGGGCTTTGCTTTCCAATTAACTTAAGGTACGACAACTTATAGCTATGCCGTGTGAAATATGGAAAGAAATATACATCTTTAGAAAAGAACTGGAATGGAAAAACCAGGAATTAGATTGTAAAGGGTCTATTATAAATAGGAAGTTTTTTTTATAATTATTCAATAGAAAGGAGCTGAAAGAGAAATTAAACCAATATTAGGAGACGTGAATTGTAGATTAATACAATTACAGAAAAACTAAGGCACCTACTAATATCAAATAAGACTAAAAAAAGTTAATGGTCCAAAGATGTTACCATATATGACTATTGTAATAAATTCTACAATAAATAAGAAGAAGAAAAGAAAAGAAATGACAGAACAGAAAAATTAAATGTGGATTATATTTCGTGGGGTAGTTAGCTAAATTTAATTTTTCACAATTAATATTAATAGTATCTTCTTTGGGATTATCCATCAAGCTAGATCCAACTGGATACACTCTCACACCCTGATTGATCGCACTGGAAGAATGGTAAACTTTGAAAAACAGTAGCTACTCTGGCATATACGCATCGCTCATTCAGTAATGAATTAGAACACTCTGGCTATTGGGCGGGTATAATGATAATATACACACTAAAAAGTCTGCTTTCTTCTACCGAGCACCCATAGCCCAGAGGTAGAATTTCTGACTGACTCCAATTTGGTCAGGTTTCAATCCTGGGTTAAAAGCAATCGGAGTCTAACCGTACTGATGAGCTGTGATACAGCGAAACAGATCTGTCTGCAGATGACTATATATATATATATATATATATATATATATATATATATATAATTATTATTACTGTAAAACGTACCAAGAAAACAGTATCACTAATAATGACTAAAATCATTAAGTCCTACAGTTAACAAAACGGTAAATTTAGTCGTTAATCCCAAAAGGTAATGCCAAATGGGAAGAGGGGAATCAAAAAAAGAAACAAACAAAGCAAAAGGTGTGTTCGAATGAAAAAACCCCAAGACGCAAACCTTAACAGTAAAGAGCTCAATACGAAAGTACAAAAGTAGAGCAAAGATACGAACTAAATCTAAAAGTGAGCCAAAGCCGACCGCGGTTTCACTCGCCGGATCGTCAGGACAAGGCTAACAAATAGACAGAAACAGCAAATTAAATAGACTGATTGGGAGATACAAAACCAAAAACAAGGGTAAAACAAACTTTATTTATGACAATAGTAAAAAAAATAAAAAATTTAAAGTAAAAAAAAAATTTAAAGTAAAAAAAAATTTAAATTTAAAGTAAAAAAAAATTTAAAGTAAAAAAAAAATTTTAAGTAAAAAAAAAATTTTAAGTAAAAAAAATTTTAAGTAAAAAAAAAATTTAAATTAAAAAAAAAAATTTAAAGTAAAAAAAAATTTAAAGTAAAAAACAAAATTTAAAGTTCATATATATATATATATATATATATATATACACACAGAGTGTAATTGATGACTTTCTAAATTATGCAAAAATTAAAATAACGTTAGCATCTCATTTTAACAAATATATTAACCAAAATTACACAAAAATATCTTGAAATATTTAAGAGTGAATTTATTCAATAAAATCACCACTGGTTTCAAGCATGGTCCTCAAATAACTTCTGAATCTTCTGCATCACTTCTGGATGATATCTTTGTTTAAGTTGGTAAATGCTGCCATAATCCTTGGTTTCAGTTCATCTTTGGTGCTACAAGAAATTTTGTTAGTCTCTCGCTGAACTGTGCCCCACACATAACAATCAAGGGTGTTACCCTCTGGAGAGTTATGTGGCCAGATGTAAGGAGTGATGTGTCTGACAGCCATAATTGATTTCAACTGCTTGTGTGGCATGGTGCAGAGTCCTGTTGCCGGATATACGGTCATCCAACAGCCACTACCTTGACCCAGAGCAGCACTAACTTGTCAAGGTACTTGATGTAGGTATTTTGGTTGAGTGAGGCTCTGTGGGAATGTGCGTTGTGGTACAGTGGATATCAGCTCGGAACGAGAAACCAGGGAGCCGAGTTTGAATTCCAGTTGAATCCATTGTATTCACTTATGCGCAAAGGTATTAACCCATCTCTTTCTTCCACTTATGGGTTAAATAACAGGACAGATTGGCTTCTATAGCCTTGGTCAGCAACCAGTCTACCGCAGAGAGCAATGGCAACCTACTGCGGGATAATCTTCTGCCCAGTCAGTCATGTCTCTTTCGAGACATGATCGCCCAAGCGTGTATCACGTATGGCACTTAACTGACTGGCTGAGGCTCTGTGAAAAGACAAATGGAAGCATAGTGTTGCCATCACTCCAAAGACATTTGTAATCATCATTAGACTAATCCAACTCTTTTGGAATCCTTTGCACTCTTCTCAGATTGACACCCAAACTCACTAAAATGGTCATACTGAATCTTTTAGTGTGAATGCCGAGCAGTATTGCATGCCATTCTCAAATTTCTGACAAAGTGAATTGCATCATGGTGCACTTTTTCTCACAGAGAGTGCCTAACTGATGTTATTATAATGTGCAGTTCATAAAGTGCATGCACAAAATTATATATATATATATATGTATATATATACACTACCTGCCATAATTATTAGGCCACCACAGTGTTTTAAAGAAATGATGATGTATTGCATACTATTTTTTAGTATTTATTGCCAAGTGAATAATTGTAAATGAAAATAGAATGGTTCTTTTGTTAATATTGCACAATAACATGTGCATCAAATGAATTTATAAATATTTAATAATTACCTATATTGCAGTTTCATCAATGAAAGAATGAAACAATTTTAGGGTGATTCGGACGAGTTCATCTTTGCTTCCTGGCCTTGTAAAATTTTGTAAAATAATAATAACAAAACAACCATTCTATTTTCATTTAGCAATGAATACTAAATATAGTATGAAATACATCATTTCTTATTAAAAACTGGGGTGGCCTAATAATTATGGCCGGTAGTGTATATATATAGTCATCCGCAAACAGATCTGTTTCACTGTATCACAGCTCATCAGTTTGGTTAAACATCCGATTGCTTCAAGTTAGGATTGAAATCCAACAAAATTGACATCAGTTGGTGATTCTACCTCTGGGTGCTCAGTAGAAGAAGGCGGACTTTAGCGTTTTATATAAATGTAAACACATGCTAGTAGCCGAGAGTGTTCAGATTTATTACTGAATGTAAAGCACCTTTGACAATGGCTATAGAATTAGCCAAAAGTACTTTAGACACTAAAACTTATGAATAATTTTCATATTTCTTATCACCAACAGAATGATAAAATGTTGGGAATCTGGAAAAACTTAATAAAAGATTAATTAAATTTTCTTTGTTAGCTGTATTTAATGAAAGATGATTGAAAGAAAAAAAGGTGACTGCCCAAGTATACATTAATATATATATATATATATATACTTTTTATTTATGATACACGTTATTTATTTTTATTTTTATTTTTATGATATACTTTTTATTTATTATATACTTTATTTATTTTTATTTTTATTTTAAATTTAATTAATTTTAATTTTAATTTTTAATTTTAATTTTAATTTTTTCTACCTTTTTTCCTACCCTTCCTTTCTCTTTTTTATTCTTATTTTTTTATTTTTTCCATTTTGAAAGACGGACATTGCTGATGAGACATAATATCTCTCTAAGGGATTTTATGTCGGAATGTTTATTCAACATTTTTGAATTTTGAAAATTTATTTTACTTTATATATATATATATATATATATGTATATATATATATTAATGTACACTTGGGAAGCAAACTGTCTTTCAATGTTTTTCAATTGTTATGCATTATTTAGAACATTATTATTATTTATTAAAATATGATATTTATTTAATGTAGAAATTATTATGCATATAGAAAATATTATGATATCATGAATTATTGAAAATAATACTTGGAAGTATTAATATATTATTTTTACGTATTTGTAGGCATAAGTTGGATTCTTGAAGAATGGATCTGTAGAAAGATGGTGAAGTAATGTAATGTTTTAAGCGAGTATTTATAGTTGGTAATAATGCTATTATTATGTTTTCAAAATACTTCCTCCTTAAAAAGTTATGTTCATTTTTATTAAGCTGGCATTAGCAAAATCAAAGTTATGTCCTAAGTCGTTGCTATGGAAAACAAGAGAGTTACAACATTTGTTCAAATGTAAATCACTTTTGTGTTCATAGATCCTCATTTTTAGATGACATGATGTCTACTCTATGTACACGCTTTTGCACTGTAAACACTTTATTTGCAGATAAAATTTTTATTTTTTATTTTTTTTCAATTGGAGTAGATAGACTAAACTATCGCCCAGTTCACACTCCACCCACGTCTATTGTACAGGTGTAGAGGCTCATCCCTTGTTCTCTGTTTAGGATGTGGTTTCCGGCTTTCTCTTTTCCAAATCTTTTCACTCTTGCATAGCCCCCTGCACATCAGTGGCATTACCGCCTTGCTCGGGGTGATATGATTAAAAAAAAAAATGATGTTTGGTATTTTTTTTTCTCATTATATCATGATATGTATGTATATATAAATATGTTTTTGTTTAAAGAACTGATGAATTTATTTTTAATCTGACAGGACAATCAATAAGCAGTGTCCTGAAAAGGACAGTTTTGTAGTTGCTGAAGAGTGTTATCTGGAAAAGGAAACTTTCATAGTCTCTGGAGAGCACTGTCCTGAAAAAAACAGTTTTGGAGTTGCTGAAGAGTGTTGTTCTGAAAAGGACCATTTCATAGTAGCTGGAGATCATTGTCCTGAAAAGGTCAATTTTGTAGTTGCTATAGAGTGTTGTCTGGAAAATTTCTTACAATTACATGGGACATGTTTTTAGGAGACATATATGGTATGTATTTCTGCCACACTTTGTATATATATATATATATGTACATATATATATATATATATATATATATATATATATATATTGTCCTATTGTGAACATTATCAGGGCAAGTGTGAGAATCTCTTAGAATCTATCATAATGTGGCTTGCAAGTTGTGGTTCGGCAACTCCTACTCACCTAAACTTTTCAGTTAACCTGATGAATATTTAGAAGCATTACTTGAGTATAAAAAATTTGAAAAACTAACATTTTTATTTTTTTTTTATAAATACTTAAAAACTAATAACATTTTTACTTTTTTTTAATAAATACTTGTTGCAAAATAAAATTCTTATATTTGCTTTGATCAAATGCTTCATAGGATGAAATGCATCAGCTATGTTTTCCTTTTGACTTTATTCATATATATATATATTAATATATATATATATATATATATATATATATATCAATTGTACATTGCGACACAGAAATTTCTATGTTTCGAGAGAGATTCTTATCATCAGGCAATGTTTATGTTAGTTGTGCAGATGACTTACATTTAAATGACAAAACCTTTGGTTTGCTGTGAATGTATGTGGGTGTTTCTTGTAGCTGAAATTTTGATCTCGAAATATTAATGTATAATAACTAGATAATACCGAACAACTTCTTTGCCTTCCTTTATTTTACTAAACGTGTTGTGATAGCCTTCAAGACCTAATCATGCACACACACACACACACACACACACACACACACACACACACACACAGATATATATATATATATATATATCTTTATTTATCTGTAAATTCAAATAAAACTTAGTAGGAAAATAGCCATTTTCAACATGTCCTTTAAAGACATGCATTCTTCGACCCCTTATAAACAGAGGGAGAAAAAAACTATAAGCCCTGAGGTTAGCTTAGGTAAACAAAGGGGTTGGGATGTATTGGTTTTCATTGGGTTGGGTTGAGAGAAGGAATTTAGTAGTAATTTCTCCTTGATAGTGGGAAGTATGTGGCCTGAGCCTTGAGTTAATAGTGGTCGGTGGGTGGGGAAGTAACTGCTTGGCCAAATTTTTAAAACTTTTTATTGGGACTAATTAGGGGAATAGGATAATTATTGTAATTTATACTTGTTTCTATGACGACACATACTTATGATCTCCCTTCGTCTGTTCAGGAGGGAGTATATTTTGGTCTTGAAATTTTAAAATTTTAATTTTTCTGTCAAACATAGATTACACCTATCTCTTAAGCTATTAGGGGTCCTAGCCTTGCCTATGGGTTCTCATTTTATCTGGGGATTTAAGTTACTTTCTTTTAATTCCCAGTATTTCCTAGAGTTTTTGGTGACACCTGAATTTTGAACAAACTGACTGAATCCATAAAGTATTTGTTTGTTTTTCGCTTTTACCATTTGTGTGTGTGCATACACGCATGTGTGCATGCATATGCATGTGTGTTGCCTGAGTGAAGCTTGAAAGAAAATCATTAGCTAAAAATGATCAGTGAAAATGAATGGAGGGGGAATTAAACAAAGAAAATGTCCCCTACCATTGGCTATTTAAAAAAATTATCATCCTTCTCTTATCCACTTACTGACACTCCTGTAACCTGTCATTCTTTCTCATAACTTTCCTCCTATGTAACCCCCTGTGCACCAGTGGCAGTAGACTGCCTTGCTTTGGGTAATATGATTATATATATATAAATATATTGTTGTTACAGTGGTTTATAAATTCATAGTATCACTACACAAAAACTTTTGCGTTTTGAAGCTGCTATGTGTAGTTTTGTGTAGTGATACTCTGAATTTATAAATCATTGTAACAACTATTACAATATAATGCTCTATGTTGTATTGAGCAGTCTTTATAAAAGTAAATGCATGAACAGTAGATAAAAAAACCTACGTGTTCTACAACTTTGTTACAATATATATATATATATATATATATATATTTATTATAAATTATATTTTAGAACATGTACATAATTTTTTTTATTTGTATCCACTACAAATGGAACATTTGTTTTGACATTGAAACTTCAATGTCTCATCAGGCAGTGTGGCTAGGAATGAAAAGCCTCTTTTCTTATATTTCGTCAGTTGTGTTTGGGATGTTGGTGGGGGTTAGTCATAAGGGAACTATGTACTATGTAAATTATGTACATGTTCTAAAATATAATTTATAATAAATAGTCACAGCTCTATATATTATATATCGAGCACTGTTTTAAATTAATGTTTTGGACATTGTAAAAATTCTTTCTTCGTTCTGTATTCACTCGGATATATATATATATATATATATATATATATATATAGAGAGAGAGAGAGAGAGAGAGTTTTTGGTGACACCTGAATTTTGAACTAGCTGACTGAATCCAGAAAGTATTTTTTTGATTTTTCCATTTGTGTGTGTGCGTACATGCATGTGTGCATTCATATGCATATGTGTTGCCTGAGTGAAGTTTGAAAGAAAATAATTAGCTAAAAATGGTCAGTGAAAATGTATAGAGGAGAAATTGGACAAAGAAAATTTTCCCGACCATCGACCCCTTAAAAAAAAAGAAGAAAGAAGCTAAAATGGTAAGGATGATTAAAAGGAATAAAAAATTAATAAAGCCAATGCAAAGCAAATGAAAATGGAAAACAAAGAAATATTAGGGGTCCGGTTGTGGTAGCGGTGGGTCAATTTATCGTCTTTAATCATCATTGTAAGATTTGTGTCGGAGATGAAGGAAAGAGAAACAAAAAGAAAACAGGGGCCAGGGTTGGGTGAAAAAAGAAAAAGAGAATAAAAGAAAGAAAAGAGAAAAGTGAAAAAGTCTGAAAAAAAATGAATGAGAGCAGAGCAAAAATGAAGATAAAGAAGTAAAAAGAGAAGGGAAAACAGAAAGAAAAAAGAAAAAGAAGAGTAGAAAAAGAAGAGTAGAAAAAGAAGAGTAGAAAAAGAAGAGTAGAAAAAGAAGAGTAGAAAAAGAAGAGTAGAAAAAGAAAAAAGAAAAAGAAGAGTAGAAAAAGAAGAGTAGAAAAAGAAGAGTAGAAAAAGAAGAGTAGAAAAAGAAGAGTAGAAAAAGAAAAAAGAAAAAGAAGAGTAGAAAAAGAAGAGTAGAAAAAGAAGAGTAGAAAAAGAAAAAAGAAAAAGAAGAGTAGAAAAAGAAAAAACAAAAAGAAGAGTAGAAAAAGAAGAGTAGAAAAAGAAAAAAGAAAAAGAAGAGTAGAAAAAGAAGAGTAGAAAAAGAAAAAAGAAAAAGAAGAGTAGAAAAAGAAGAGTAGAAAAAGAAGAGTAGAAAAAGAAGAGTAGAAAAAGAAAAAAGAAAAAGAAGAGTAGAAAAAGAAGAGTAGAAAAAGAAAAAAGAAAAAGAAATTATTGAAGGAAGAAGGGATTAAAAGAGATGAAAGAAAATGGAAAAATGAAAAAGGAATTTGATCAATAAAGGAGTTAGAGAATGTGCAAAGAATTTGGTAGGTAATGTTTAGGGAAGTAGTTAGAGGAAGGTCAATAAAATTATAGAGGGTATTAAACAAGGTGAAGAATTAAAGTAGAAGTAGGAGGTGGATATAAGGAGGAAGTGAGAGAGAAAGAATTTGGCATAGAGTTAAAGAAGAAGGTGGAGGAAGGTCAACAAGAGTTCAGAGAAAGGTGGAAGAGAGTCAAAGAAGAAGTAGGAGGAGAATCATAAGGGGGTTGAAGGAAGGTTAAGGAAGGAGGTAGGAGGTGGAGAATGGTCTAAGATGGAGAGTCAAGACAAGAGGGGTGTCATAGTAGGTGCCATAACATAGTCAAGTAAAGAGTGGTAGGAGAGCCTATATTGAGCCATTAGAATTTCTACAGGAAGTTAGTATCCAGGAAAAAATTGGTTTGAAGAAAGTAGGGAAAAAGAAAAGGAAAAAAGAAGAAAGAATTTGTTAATTCAAAGAACACACCAGAATGAGTTTCTCCCTTTCTCTCCCTAAGAATTATCCAAAACCACAGAGTTCATTCACCATTATTATACACAATGGCGCAGAATTTTCTATTGTAATATTCTAATATTTGGTCCCATTCTAATGATAAATCTAACTAAAACATAGACAGCATTATGCAAGTGTTTATAAGTTATTAATAATTTTTATTTTATTTATCAAGACATTATTGGATACAAATCCGATATCATCTAACAATTAACTCAAATGAAAAATGTAAAATTGCACACCCGCAAAAGTGGATCAAAATGATTCAAAACATTTTGGAAAAACCCAGACCAAGGCAAATTTCACAAGTCAGTGTGAAAAGTGAGATTCTGAATTCTGATTGGATAGGATCAATTAATCAGTCAGTTTTTTTTCACACCTAGAAAATAAGTATGATGTTTGAAGCCAATCACATGACTAAAATCCAGTACTTATTTATATCTCTTGAAAAGCCAAATCAGTCTGTCATGAAAGTGAATTTGAAGAACCTTGGCACAATTTTAAGAATAAATTTCAAGAAGCTGACCCGGATGTAAGGATGTGTCACACATTCGTTTTCCTTCCAATTTTCCTTTCTTCATCTTCACCCACACACCATCACAGTAAACAACAACAACAAGATACTTCAACTGACTTCAATAAGTACAATCTCCTTTATTGCTTGACTTTCCTTTTCACTTTTTCTATGGCCATAAAAAGGAAAAGAACATAGACTTATATTTGCAACCTTTTTAATCTTTTTACATACACACATTCTGCTACTATCAACTATGAACTCTGAATTTCTGTAGGACATTTAAATACTTACATTTCTCTTCAAACAATTAACTACAAGCGTTTTCTCTATGAAGAGTTTATTTTTCTTCTTACAATTTTGTTATTCTGTTAATAAAAGTTTCATTTTAATATACAGATGAAATATTTTATCTTTCCACATTTCAAAATCCAAACTTCAACTTTCTAATATAATATTAAAAAATGTGAGTATTGTTGGCTATGTTTGGAAGTAACCTTGTTCCAGACATAGCTGACGTCTCTACAACATAACTTGGGTAGTCTAAAGAAATCATTTTATAATATTAACTAACAAACATACTTATTATGATTGGGGAAAATATCCTCTTGGGAGTCATTTCCACAGAGCAGTGATTCATGCAAAGAAGCTGTTTGAGTGGAACTTACTTCTCATCAATTAAATACAGAGGGAATTTAGGTGGTTGGCTACTATGTAATTGGCATGACATGTCCTTGCTGTGAAGGCATGAACTGGCTGAACAAGGAAATGTAGTTTTGTGTGAGCACTTTCCACGAAAGTAGCAACAGAGTGGCAAGAGGTTTCTCTACATCTCATCTGTGAGAGTTAGGTTATAGAGTGAAGAATAATCTATCACCCACAAGGGCTTGGAGACATTTTTGGAATCAATGCTGGAGAGTGTGGTCTGGGCAGCCTTCACTTAAATATAATACCAGTACTCTAGTTTCTTGTATTCACTTAAGCACAAATGCCCTTGGGAAAGCTATTAATCTGTTTCTTCCCTCCAGTTATGGGTTAAATAACAGGACAGATTGGGTTCTATAGCCTTGATTAGCAACCAGTCTACTGCAGAAAGTAATAGCAACCTACTACGGTATAATCTCCTGCCCAGTCAGTCATATCTCTTTTGAGACATGATAGCCCAATCATGTTTCACATATGGCACTTAACTGACTGACTGACTAAATATAATATTTGAAAACAAAACTTCCACTGGGAATAAAGTAGGGGATTTGTTCTCTACTGCCATGAAGTCATAAACTGATCCCCCACTTATTACTTCTTATTAACATGATAATATAATATAATCTGTTTGTTCTTCCTCCAGGTATGGGTTAAATAGCAGAATAGGTTGGGTTTCATAGCCTTGGTTGGCAACCAGTAATTGGAACCTACTGCAGTAAAATCTTTTGCCTCGACAGTCATATCTCTTTTGAGAGTTGATTGCCTAAGTGTGTGTCACGTCTGGCACTTAACTGACTGATTCTATTTTTAGCCTGATCTGGCTCTTGTAAAGGTAGAGGATAACAGGAGTCAGGTACTTACTGGAGTGGCATAGGAAGTCAATCATTTTATTTGCATCCTTAGTAATGAATTTTATGTACAAGTTCCACTTGAGGTCAGGTGAAGTTTGGGGCCCAACAGTCTTTCAAAGCACCGTGCCTCCATGAGGAGAGATCCATTTATCCTGTCTGGTGGTAGTTTTCAGTATAAACAGCGATGACAAAATCTAACTAGTTTGTTTTTTTTTGAAGCATTGAAAGTAACCAGCCAGTTTTATTCCCGACTGGAGTATTTGTGCTCGATTGGAATAGAGATCAGTTGCCATCTTACAATTGATAGTTAGTCTTTTCTTCCAGCTTTTCTTTGCCTATGAGTTCTTGCTGTCAGTCAGTTAAGTGCCACACTTGGGCGATCATGTGGTGAAAGACAAATTACTGATGGGACAGAAGATTTTCCTGCAGTACGTTACCATTACTTTATGTGGTAAACTGGTTGCCAACCAAGGCTATAGAACCCAATCTCTCTGGTTATTTAACCCATAGCTGGAAGGAGAAGAGATGGATTAATACCTTTCCCCAGGGTATTTGCTTGTAAGTGAATGCAATGAATTCAACTTGAATTTGAACTTGGCTCTTCAATCTCTTATTCTGAGTCGTTATCCATTGCACCCAAATTCTTTTTTAAGTATAATACCATACTTAATTTTGCAACTTAACACCTATCAATACACTAGAAGGAAACAAATAATGATGACAGCTATCTGTAGACTAAATAATGAAAATTATGATGTGATTATTAATTATGACATCAGAGCCAACGGAACCACAAACTCTCTCAAAAATTAACATAACCCTTATAATTACTAATAACTCTACATACAAAAAATCATATCAAAATTATAATAAAATTTGAACTGAATGTTGAAATCATATTAAAATTATAAATTAATGCAAAACATTAACATTCATAATTAAATACATATCATATTAAGGGCATATTAAAACCAGTACTTAGTGCAAATCATATTAAAATCATCTTGAAATCATAGTGTAATGCAAATTATGTTAAAATCATAGTAAAATCATAACTTAAGGCAAATCACATTGATACCATATTAAAATTATAATTTAATGCAAATCATATTAAAATCATATCTTAAAGCAAATCATATTAAAATCATATTAAATTTAGAATTTGATGAAAATTATATAAAATCATTTTAAAATCATAGTGTAATGCAAATCATATTACAATTATAGTAAAATTATAACTTAAGACAAATCATATAGAAATCATATTAAATCTATAATTTAATAGAAATTATATTAAAATCATATTGAAATCATAGTGTAATGCAAATCATATTAAAATCATATCAAAATAATAACTAAAGTGCAAATTATATTGAAACCATATTAGATATTAAATCATAGTGTCATGCAAATCATATTAAAATGATAGGAAAATCATAATGCCATGCAAATCATGCCAAAATCATGTTAAAATTATAATTTAATGTAAATGATAATAAAATCATAACATAATTTAAATCATATGAAAATAATAATGTAACACAAAGCATATTAAAATCATTTGTCTATATTTCTGAGATGAGGTATTGTAATTATTTGCATTGTTTACACATGACCCAGTGAATAAAAGCATTATTTGGATCCAGTGAATTGAACCCTAAGAGTTGTGAGTTTAATACCTGGCTACAGTAGTGAACAAAAACTTAGAGAGTTGAATTAATAGAGATAACTAAGGCATCCTGAAGTGGCATGACTCATGGATTTAGAACAATCTACCTCAGTAATCAAAATAAAGGGTTCAGTTTAAAATTCTAATCACCTGAAGAAGATCGGAGTGTTCAATTGCCGAAACATTGTGAATATGGCAATAAAGATGAGGAAAACAGTCCAAACAATGTAAATAAGGTAAATACCAAAATCATGTTAAAACACATATTGTCAAATAACGTGTGTGTGTTCACCTTGTGGCACATTATATATTGCATTTAATGCATGGGCATCCTGTCAAAAGTTTTTTTTTTGTCTCTCTAAATAACAAACAAGACTAATGGTTGATATATAATTAACCTTGATTTGAAGTGGTGGAACAGGTAGTGGCTTAGAAATTGAGATTGGAGGAACCAAGTTCAAATTCCAGTCAAGTTATCTACGTTCACTTATGTGAGAAAAATGATATATAAACTTTTTTTTATACCAAAACAACTTTAGGAAAATTAATAACAAAAAATGAAAAACATTTTATGCTTGATTGTTTTCTTTAGGATGTCACTTTAATTAATTTTTTTTCAAATTATTCTTAATTTTACTAATGTGCAAATACCCTTAAGAAAGGTATGAATCCACCTCTTCTTCACCCTTCCTATGGATTAAATAACAGGACATATAACCTTAGTTGGAAACCAGTCTACTATAGAATGTAATGGCAACATATTAAGAATTCTTTATGAAGTCAGTCATGAATTGAAAAGGATAAACTAGGCCCTATTACTTTGGTTGGGTACCATTCTAACACATTATATAATGGCAGCCTACTGTGGGAATTCTTCTGCAGAATCAATCATGAATCTAAAAGTTTGGACTGGATCCTATATCCTGCAATAGAATAGCAGCTTACTGCTAGAATTTGTCTGTCAAGTCAGTCATTATACAGTAAAAGGGCAGACTGGACCCTATAACCTTGGTTAACAACTGGTATAGGGGAAAGAAATCTAACCTGGAGACATGCCATTGCTGCTATGGCTGGAGTACATGTGGTGCCCCTATGTGGTTTACAGAACTTGTGATCATGAGAGAAATAATAAGTATTGAAAATTGTGTTCAGTAATTATCATGAAGTAAAGATTAATCTGTCTGTAAACATATTTACTTTATCCACATTTTATTCCCTTAAAACTTTTAGGTTTGTTATTTGCTTCTATGTTATGCAGTGTGAGGGTTAAATTCCTAGGTCTTCCTTGTTCATTGCCTTAGCTAGGGGTGTCAAATTTTTTCCCAAAAGGACCAGATTTGATAAGGTGAATATGCATGAGGGCCAACCATTTTGTTTGGCATAATTTGAAACATTAAAATTAAATGCAAATGAAATATCTTTGATTGCAAATGGCATATTTTCATTTCTTAAATGGATTGTTTTTTATAATCATTCCAATCCAAAGAATGTGGGACCACCACTAGTGTACAGGGTGTTACAGTGAGAGAAAAGACTAGATACAGTGGGTATTGAAGAAAGGATAAAAGATGGATGAAATTCAAGGAGATAGAAAATGGCAATTGATGTTGCATTTAAACTTTTCGAGATTGTAGCTATCAGGGAAGCAAGTAAATGGAAGGAAGTTCCATGGGCAGGATGTGCAAAAAAAAAATTGTTTGAATAGAAGTGGCAGTTACATTTAACTATTTCATATTTACAGTAAATGGGTGGGACCTAGATGCCAATCTAGTAGCATGCTTAAATTTATGTGGTCGTGGCACCAAGTAAAAAAGATTATCGGAACAGTTGCCATGAAAATGTTTGAGGAAAAGACAGAGGTAGGTCAAGTTATATTGCTTACTGCCATATCACGTTGAATACACCAGTTCTCGCTCAATCATAGAAGTTAAGAAACGTTAATCCTGGTCACTACTTAGATGGGTGACCACTTGGGAATACCAGGTGCTGTAAGCATTTAGTAGACAGATGTGTGTTGTGATGCAGTGGATATCGGCTTGGAAAGAGAAATTGGTGAGCCAAGTTAGCTGGAAAAGGCCATGATCAGGGTCACATTGCCAAAGTGCTGATGCCATCTTTTGGTAAAACATGAAATTGCATTTCTTAGGTGTATACTTAACATACTCTGATACACGATACCGGTGAGCTGTAAGTGATACATTCTATGACAGATAATGGGTGCCATATAAAATTTGACCACAGGCACTAATTGATCCCCCCAGGCTGGACTTTTGACATGTCTGGTCTAAAATCATTGCTGCCATTAATTTTTAGAATAAAAAAGAAAACCTCATTTTTCCTGATAATCATTTTATGATTTTTTAGTCTTTATGAATTTTGAATCTTTTTTTAAAAATTTTGAATGTTTTATGAAAAAAAATTTTTTTTTTGTTGGGGGGGGGAATCTTTTTTTTAAATCTATTTTTTAAAATCTTTCTTCAAAAATTTTGAATCATTTTGAATTTTTTTTAATCTTAGGTCTTATTTTTAGGTCTTAGCAAAAGGTGCTTTCCAAAAACTAAGTAATGTATTAAGAAATAGAAAAAAATTGTTAGAAAAAAAGAAAAATTAATGCATGGTTGTTAGTAAAAGGAAGAGCCGAAGATGCAAATAAGAAATTGGAGCATCTATATCCATTGGGCCATGGGTCCTCTTCAAGAGTTAAGTCAAAGGGAGATAACTACATGGCTACAGAAAAGGGGCATCACACACGAAATGAGAATGATATACCTCAGTTACCATAATAAAGGGTTCAGTTTAAAATTCCTAGCACCTGATAAAAGTCAGAGCATGCAACAACCAAAACATCATATTTTTTTTTCAATTGGAGTAGATAGACTAAACTATCGCCCGGTTCACCAACATCTATTGAACAGGTGAAGAGGCTCATCCCTTGTTCCCTGTTTAGGATGTGGTTTCCGGCTTTCTCTTTTTCAATCTTTTTACTCTTTTCTTTTTTTATTTTTCAATTGGAGTAGATAGACTAAACTATCGTCCAGTTCACACTCCACCCACGTCTCTTGAACAGGTACAGAGGCTGATCCCTTATTCCCTGTTTAGGATGTGGTTTCCGGCTTTCTCTTTTCTAATCTTTTCACTCTTACGTAGCCCCCTGCGCATCAGTGGCATTACTGCCTTGCTTGGGGTGATATGATTAAAAAAACATGGCAATAAAGATGAGAACAATATTCCGAACAATGTAAATAGTGTAAATACTACTTTATCTTGGAAGTATAGACAAAAAATTGGAGAAACTAAAATCAAACCATTTCTACAATTTAAATATCTGAGGACAAAAAGTGCAACATTGAAATCCAAAAGGTCATTGTGGTAGTGAAATATGCCTTCCAAAAGCTAAGCAAAACATTAAGAAACAGAAAAATTCCATTAGAAGCAAAGAAAACAATAATGAATTATGATGTAATATCAGTCCACCCATATGGCAGTGAATGCTTAACAATCTCCTCACAGATGTAGAAAATACTCGAGGCATCAGAAATGTGGTTCTACAGAAGGATGTTGAGAATACTATGGACTGAACATGTGAATAACAAAGTTTTAAAGAAAATGGAAACAAAAAGAACATTCATCAGAAAGAGACAATTGAAATTTCTAGGGCACCTAATGAGGAAAGAGGGTTTGAAAAATTTGACACTCAGAGGATAGATTGAAGGCAATTGTGAAGGTGAAATATGCCTTCCAATATGAAGGTTCATTTAGTTAGCAAAATATGCCTTCCAAATTCTAAGCAAAGTTTTAAGAAACAGGAAATTTTTTAGAAACAAAGAAAAGAGTCAAAAGCTAAGCAAAGAATTAAGAAACAGGAATATTCGGTTAGAAATAAAGAAAAGAGCACTGAACTGTTATGTAATATCAGTCTTCCTATCTGACAGTGTGTTGTATATCTACCTCTATGAAGGAATGGAATATTCCTATCCTTATAAATATGTGGATATTATTAGCAGTAGAGTAGAGTAGAGTAGTAAGAAAGTAGAGTGATTATACTAACAAGTAGTTTACTAGTAGGTTATCTACTTCAAACGCGAGTTTTGTACTTGTTGATATACTATTATCCCTAACCACCATTTTGGTGATTACTCACACAGTAAACTTTTAGGGTTATGACACAGTGAATGTTAAACAATTTCTTCACAGGTGTAGAAAAGACTCGAGTCATCAGAAATGAATGCTGAGGATACCATGGACTGAACATGTGAGATATGACTCAATTTTAGAGGAAATAGCAACAAAAAGGATACTTATACTTAACATCAGAAAACTTCTAGGGCTCATCATGAGGAAAGAAGGCTTGAGAAATTTGACACTCACAAGACAAATTTAAGGCAAAGTGATAGACGAAAAAACAATGCATAACATACCTATTGAGCTTGAGTAAATGGAAGGTGGAGCAATGTTTAGGAGAGAAAACAAAAAGACAATATTTTTAAAGAGCTACAAAAAACAGGAGATTGTGGAGAGCCATGAAGGGACATGCCTTCCCCATTGTAGAAGAATAAGGATTTTACTTGTATCTTTCTGACTGTAAGTATCAGTTTATTTGAAGTATTATGCTCTGTAGATACCAACAGTCATTTGATTGGTTTTAGTGCATATTTCAAATTTAATACCAAACAAAATAACAATTAAAAATAATCCCCATCCCAACACACAAAGCTCAAAGACAAATGGCAATAAAGAACATAAAAAGCATTAAAAATGAAAAGTTTATTGCTTCAGTCTGGACTTGCTTCATGCTCCAATGTTCCGGATATTTCCAGTCAATCAAGCACTGGTCACTTTCCGTTTTACATAGTGGCTGACTTGTCACTGATTGGGCCAGTGCCAATTCCGACATATCTTGAAACTTGGAAATTCTAGTTTTCAGTCCATTGTACACCTGCAGGGCTATCTTAAGAATTAACTCTATCAATGGTAAATGGCCTCTGATTGCTGTAAAATAAGAGCTGTCAACAGGTGGCAGTTGTTTATCTGAGCTTATATGAACTAGTTTGGTGTGTATTTTAATCAAGATTTTCATATCAGTACAATATATTAACATAGTAATTTTTTTAACTAGCTTGAATTTTTTTTTTTTTTAATAATTTCACCCCAACCAAGGCATTCCACTGCCACTATTGTGCAGGGGGTTACATAGGGAAAAGTGAAGAGAAAGAGTGGTTAGATATAAGAAATATCAGAAGGAGGGTGATAGACGGATAAGGATACTGAAGCTGAGGGTTGGTCAGATGGGAAGAGTGTTTGAGAGAATGGATGCAAGTTAGTGTGTTAGGACGTGTCTTTAAACCTTACATTTAAACTCCTGGAGATTTTAGCTGTCAGGGAAGCAATCATGTGGGAGGGAATTCCACAGGCAGGAAGTGCAAGAAAAGAAGCTGTTGGAGTAGAAATTGCGGTTACATTTTATCGGTTTCACTGTAAAAGGGTGGGACCTAGTTGCTAATCTAGTATCTTGTGCAAATTCATACCTAGGGAGCACCAGTGATCTAAGTTCATTGGAGCAGAAGCTGTGAAAGTATTTATAGAAGTAGCACAGGGAAGCCACATCAAGCCGGTGAGAGAGTGACTGCAGCCAGTCTGCCAAGTCGATATCGATCGCATTACAGACTTTCCGTTGTATTTTGTCAAGAACCCCGAGGAGAATAGCAGGGGCACCCGACCAGATGTGGCAGCAGTATTCAATACACGGGCGGATGGTAGATTTATATATGTGCAGGATAGATTCAGACGGAATTCATGAAAATTTTATGATTTCCCTATTCTAAATTTCTGATGAATCATAATTCTTCAGTTAATGATAAGATCAAGGTGAGTTCTATGATAATAAAATAAAGTAGGACCATTACTAGTGCACAGGGATTTACAGTGAGAGAAAAGATTGGGTACAATGGATATTAAAGAAAGGATAAAAAAATGAACAGGACCCAAGAAGATAGAAAATGGTAATTGACATGGCATTAAATTTTTTAGAGATTGTTTGTGGTGCATTGGATATCGGCTCGGAACTAGAAGTTGGGGAGCCGAGTTCGAATTCCAGCCGAATTCATTGCATTCACTTACGCGCAAATACCCTTGGGAAAGGTATTAATCCGTCTAATCCTCCCAGTTATGGGTTAAATAACCGGACAGACTGGGTTCTATAGCCTTGGTCAGCAACCAGTCTACCGCAGAAAGCAATGGCAACCTACTGCGGGATAATCTTCTGCCCAGTCAGTCATGTCTCGAAAGAGACATGATCACCAAAGCGTGTATCATGTATGGCACTTAACTGACTGACATATCAGAGAAGTAAGTAAACAAAAGGGAGTTCCACAGGCAGGAAGAGTAAGAAAAGAAACTGTTAAAGTAGAAGTGGTGCTTACATTTAACTATTTCAATGGTAAAAGGATGGGACCTTGATACCAAATTTAAACCTTATTTTAATCTTGGAAAAGCAAATGAATCTGTTACCTGTTTCTTTCCCCATGGTTTTAAATGCAAAGTAGTATGAAAATTTATATAATAAAAATTAAATGTAGACTTATATAGAAATAATTAAGTTATAAATGAAAATAATACAACAAACTAGTTTTGTTTATTATACTTTCCTCTGAGAAGTGTATTTAAAAAAAACATTTATTAAGAGAAGTTACTAACATGTGGGCTTATGGCAAAATTACATTGAAACACTGATTCTTGTATGATTACTGAAGTTAGGCAGGCAATACCGAGCCTGATCCATAGCTGGATGAGTGATCGCTTGGGAATACCAGGGGTTGCAAGCTTTGGTGTGCAGGTGATGTAATGGATAATTGCTTAAAATTCAAAATTGCATCCTCTACTTTATGACCAGTAAAAATATATATTAATATTTAACGTAAATATATTTTGAAAATTTTCCCATCACCATTTGGCTAATCCCAATTTTATATCACATGGTGTGTGATCACTGGAAAAATAGTAAAAATTTCACATAAAATATGGGAACTAAAAATATGCAGACATAAAAAAATCTAGAGAAAAAACTATGAAATATGACATTCTTTTGCAGATGAGGAAATGTTTCACCTTATCTAGGGACCTGATAAAAACAACCTAGAAACCTGATAAAAAAAAATCCAGAAATCTGATAAAAACAATCCAGAAACCTGATAAAAACAATCCAGAAACCTGATAAAAACAATCTATCCCTTTAGATTAAATAAAGGGTCCAGTTTGAAATTCTTAGAGTGGAACATGAGTTTACAAACATTTAAGTAAAGTTAGAGAGCAAAACAGCCAAAACATTGATGGAAACAACAAAGATGAGGATATTGGTCTTAATGCCAATAATGAAAATAATAATAAATACAAACTGAAATGACCTAACTTCTTACAGAACCATTGATAATAACAAAAAGATTGTAATGGCAAATATATGATCGACAAATATATTCGGCCGTAGATGGTGTCAAAAAGAACAACAAAGACAGGAACACAGGCGGCAACAAGCCGAAAGGTAATAGCTGGCAAAGATATAATTGACAAATATATTCAGCCATGGATGGTAGCGGTGGGGTGCAATGTCAAAGGCAGAAACACAGGTGGCAACCAGCTTGAAAGACGATGACCAGCAAAGATGATTGACAGATGTATCTGGCTGTAGATGATGTCAATTAGGCAACAAATCAAAAAAGCAAAAATTTGTGGGAATTTTGGAGTTATATAAGTTGAGGTTTTTGGCTGAAGATGAGAGATCCCCACTGGCTGAAGAAGCAGATATTGACTAATGACTCCCAACAGCTCATTTGTATGTGCACAATCTCTCTCCAGCTAACCTCCTGCTCCACACAAGTGTCCATAACAAAGAATATAAATATAAGATTATATTTTTCTATATACATGTTTCTCATTGTTTGTCCAGAGAGCATGTAGGAGTGTATAACAAGATGAGCATATTATTTCAACAGTAAATGATAACTCCTCATCCCAGACATTCAGATATAAATTACCTAAATTCTTACATAATTATTGATAACTAAAACAAAGAGGAGGACATTAGTTCAACAGTAAATAATAATAATTCCTCATCCCAAAAATTCAGACAGAAATTACTTAACTACTTATATAATAACAACAAAGATGAAGATATTAATCAAAATGTAAATTATGATAATACTCATCCTAAAAATTCAGACAGAAATTATTTAACTACTTATATAATAACAACAACAATGAAGATATTAATCAAAATGTAAATAATGGTAATTCCTCATTCCAAATATTCAGACCAAAATTAAAACTGCTTTGACAAAGCTTATAAATTGCTTGTTCCTTATGATAAACTGCTGTAGACATTTTGCAAGCCTTAAATTGATATTTTTCTCACAAATTCTTATGACTTTTATTTAAGTTTGTTCCCTGAGGGTTACCTGAATCAACATATAACTAACAAAGGCAGGAGGGCAAAATGGCTGGAATGTTGTGATAATGTCATCAATGATGAGGACATTAGCTCTACTCTAATCTACATTAAGTTCATTCTTTCTGCTTTCTACTCTTAAATAAATAAATAAATGAAGTTGTTTTTCCAATTTCTTGGCATTCTTACAAACTTATATAAGAAATGAAGCTAACCAAAAATGCTATTTTATACTGTCAGATTTCCTCTCTTATGATCTTTCAGAGTCCCAGTGCTTTCCATAGATAAGAATTTCTGTATATGAGAATGTCAGGTTCATAATTTTACTTGTACAGAAGTCAAGATAAACACCAGAGATTTGGCAAATGTTCATATGGGATTTTCTGGTGGTATAGTTGATGCTGCTGCTGTACTGTTTTGGTGAAGTAAAGAATTTTAATGCTTCTTACATGGAAGGCTAAGCTATTCCCAAAAGGGGACTTAATTTCACCCATCTTTACAGATGTACAAACAGCGTGAAATGCAGATCTTTATCCATAAATATACAAAATTTGGCTCAGAATTTGGCTTAAAATTAATTCACAGATAAAACTGAGAAAGATATATTGGAAAAGTTTAGGAAATTGATTGTGTAGGCATTTTTCATTTTTGATTAGTATGACTTTCATCTTATTTCTCCTTTTATATTTAGTAGTAAATCATCTGAAATTCTGAGATAAAGCATTGTCGAATATTACCAATCTTTTAATAGTATTTCTTGTATTTTATTTCTATTGCTTTTACACCTTGTGATAATCTTACATTGTCTGTACTTTATTAAATGTATCAGGAATAATAATTAGTAATAATTTTTGACCAGCATTTCTATAATTTTATTTTACTTGCTTTTGAAGTTTTTTTTTTTTTAATTTAATTATCATATCACCCAAAGCAAGGCGGTAATGCCACTGATCTGCAGGGGGCTACATAACAGTGAGAAGATTAGAAAAAAGAAAACCGGAAACCACATCCTAAACAGGAAACAAGGGATGAGCCTCTTCACCAGTTCAATAGATGTGGGTGGAGTGTGAACTGGGCGATATCTACTCCAATTGAAAAAAAAAAAAACAGTGAGAAGATTAGAGAAGAGAAAACCGGAAACCGCATCAACAGTCTTTCTCTGCCCAAATTTTGGCAAGGAAACATTGTCAGTTATTATTAACATTTAACTAGTATTTCTTTCATTTTATTTCTCTTACTTTCAAACTTACTAATAGTTTTTGACTGTTTGAATTTTGTAGAGGAAACATTGTCAATTATTATTAATATTTAACTGATATTTATTTCCTGTTACTTCTCTTGCTTTTAAAATTATTAGTAATAGTCTTTGATCATCTGAATTTTGTAGAGGAAACATTGTCAGTTATTACTAATATTTAACCAATATTTATTGAAAAGGGACACAAGTTGCAGTTGAAATCTTAGTTGGAAAGTGGCACCAGTTGCAGTTGAAACCTTAGTTGGAAAAAGAACACATTGAAACCTGAGTTGGAAAGGAATCTCAGTTTGGAAATGAAAATCCGTCACTTATAAAAATTAAACTACTTCCAGCTTCTGGAATGTGTCCTTTGCCATGCTAATTGGCCTTCAAATTTCTGTGTCACACTTTCCATCTCCTGTTAGAGGACTTCACAGATATTTAAATTTTTGTACCTGCTTGATTTTATTATCCCCCACCTGTATTTGGCATTTTGGACTGCTTTTTTGCTGATGACTATGTATTTGGTCTTCTTGCAGTTTATTTGTAGTCCTTTCTTTTTACTCTCTTCAGTTATCTTCTGTAAAAGTTTTTGTAGTTTCCTTTCCATGTCTGCTATCAGCACTGTATCATCAGTGTACCTTATGATGATCAGATTGTAGCCTCCTATAATAAATCCTGGTATGACTTCTAGGATCCTCAGAATAGTCTCACTGTACAATTTGGCATACTTTGTCGAATCTGTAAAACATAGGTACACATCCTTTTGAAAATTATAAAGTTTAGTGCGGCATTTGGGAACTTGTATCATAGGCTTATTCTTATGCACCGTCATTTCAGGCCATAGACAATTCACAGCTCCGAGGAACTGGTGCCCCCTATATATGAATTTACTCGAGCCCCAAGATTAGCAACTAGGTCCCACCCTTTTACTCTGAAACCAATAAAATGTAAATGCAAATTCTACTCCAGAAGCCTCTTTTTTTGCACTTTCCACTGGTGGAATTCCCCTCTATTTACTTGCTTCTCCAACAGCTACAATCTCCAAGAATTTAAATGTAAAGTCAATAGTCATCTCCTATCTCACTAACCTGCATCCTCTCTCTCCGTTCACTCCACTCTCATCAGTATTCTCATCCTTCTTTTACCCAATTCCTGACACCCACTATAACCTGTCACTCTTTCTCATAACTTTCCTCCTGTGTAACTCCCTGCAAAACAGTGGCAGTATAATGCCTTGCTTGGGGACGATACGATTATAAAAAATGTCCTGCACGTCTCCTATCTTGTAGCTCTGAAAACATTCTCATTTCTTATTTCCCCCAAACCTTGCTCTGCCATCCACTTGTCCATGAAGTATGTCAGGTGCTGTTTTCCCCTGTCTCTCTTTCCTTCTATCCACCTAGTGAGTATCAGATTCTCCACGCCCTCTTTTCTCATTTACGCATCTCATAAACTTCAGCTATCTCTTCCTGATCTTAAGTATAAGTTTCCTTTCATTTTTATTTTCTTCAAAACCTCATCATTGCTCCCATGTTTGGTCTATAGTATCCACAGCATTGCTCTGTAGACCCATATTTTTGTTTTACCGAATCTCTCTTCTCAGTATTCACTGCAATGTAGAAGGACAAATATCATGTTACAGTCCAGTACTCATTTTTTTTTTTTGTTTCCAATAGAAATTTTCTGTCTCTCAATACAATTCTTAGCTTTTGGAATGCATCCTTGGCCATGCCAATTCCTCTTCAGATCTTAGTGTCACACTTTCCCAGGGATTTAAATTTCTTTACCTGCTTGATTTAAGTATATCCTATCTGTAATGGTATTCAGATGATGTGTCTCTTAAGGTAAATTTTGATGACATTAAAACCATTCTTCTCTATTGCGCTGAAACCTGGACTCTATGATATAAGCATATCAGGTGATTTGATGCCTTTTGCCAGAGAAGTTGACATCCAATCTGTAAAATAAGATGGTGTCCTAGAATAAAAATAGCTATGACCTTAACTGCCGTAACATATCAGGCATGGAAGTGATCATAAGCTGAACAGAACTTTGCTCGGCTGGTGATCTTGTCAAGATGAAAGACTCTCACTTGCCTGAGCAGGTTATTTTTGGGCAATTTTGCCCTCTTATCCATTTTAGGAATAAACTCAGAGACATCTTGAAAAAGAGAATACCATTAAATACCTGGGTGTATATGGCAACAAATTGTCAACACTTTTTAATAAGGTCAAAAATTTTGAAAGAATGAGTCAAGAATACCATGGTGAACTCCTCCTGACCTGGCATTGCAACTTCCGTCACTTTTCTACCAAGTTGCTTTCATCTGTCTTTTTTCTATAAATACAGGATAACCCTAAAAAACGGGAATTTTTTTAAGTGTGTATTGGCAGACATGAGCAAGTGACAGCACTACAAAACAGTGGCCTCAAAAAATAAACACTCTGCCATTTCAGTAACCATGGATCAAGATCAATTTCTAAGCAAGTTATGGATGTCAGACGAGGCCTATTTTCATCTCATAGGTTATGTGAATAAGCAGAACTACTGTTACTGGGAAGACACAAATCCTAATGAAGTTCATGAGTGCCCTTTACATGCTAGTAAGGTGACCGTATGGTGTGCTGTTTCATTACATGGAATAATCAAACCTTATTTTTTTGAAAATGAGCAGGGAATCTCAGTCAAAAAAACACCCTGGAATGAGAACACAGAAATTAATAGCAACCTACTGCAGGAAAATATATTGAGACATAAAGACCCAAGTGTATATCATGTATGGCACTTAACTGACTGACTGACTAAACTGACAACAAGGTTTCATCAATTTACAGTTCAACTGGCTCGAAGAAACCATACAGTTGAACTGGCTTGATGAAACCACAAATTCTATGTTAACAGTTTTCTCACTTGTGGAAATTTCTTCCAGATCAATGCTTTCAGGTCAACCTTGATTTTCAAAAATTTAATTGGAATGTTAATCAGTATTTTCTGTCTTCCTGATTACTCTTCTTTTATTCTTCCTTCTTAAATATGTTTCTATTTTCTAATTCTTTCACACACAGTTGTTTTCTAGCAAGAAGCAAGCCTGGATTTGTCTGTCATGGAAAGAGACACCACATGTCCTCAATGTGATATAATCTGTGTGAATGAGAAAGGCCTAAAAATTTATATGAGAGCTCATAATATATATATATATATATATATATATATATATATATATATATATACAGCTCACATACCAAATCAGATGGAAAAAACAGATCAATACAGTGGAATCTAATGAAACAACCAAATGCTTCCCAAAACTATATGAATCAAGATACTTTAAATTACCACCCAAAGCCAACCATGGAAAAGAAGCAAACCTCAAAAGATCATTTGTTGAGAAATGTAAAAAAATATATATATATCTCTGGCAACATAAATAAAAACAAAACAGTTAAAAGAAGATGCACTGTGAAACAAAGAAGACTCATTGTAGCTAACCGCTGGAAAGAGCGAAATATTACTCGAGAACTTCAGTCATTAACCTGACGAGTGCGTAGAGCACCAAAAATTTATTCACAAATTCACTGACAGCTAAACGCTTGACAAAAATCGACAAATAATAAAATAATTCAACAATGCTGTTAAAACGGAATATGAATATATATATACAGCCTTTGAGATTTCACTCACCCAATTGACTCAATCATTTAAAAACTTAATTAGGTGATTAAAGTTTATTGGTTTACTCACCCACAGGCAATTAAAAATCTCACAATGAAACAAATATAGAAAAAGGAAATCTGATTACTTTTACAACACAAAAGTATGCCATTGAAGATTCACAAGTTACTTAGAATTACCTACAATGACATTATTGAACCCTTTGGTCTTACATTGAAATGTGCATTTAAACAAAAGACAGTGACATCCCACAATCATCAAAGCAAGATCTGACAAATGGGATTTAGACTGACAAGCTTTCTTGCTTTTATTGTCCCGGTCAGTGTAAACATTTGTTTAACTTCTAGAGTAAATCCAAATGTCTCTGTCGCCCAGATTGAAGACGCTCACAGACTTTTATAAACTCATTTGGAAAAATATTATCCTTGACTCAGCATCTATATTTTCTCCCCATTTACGAAAAGTAAAAACAAACATTTGAAAGAAAGAAAAAAATATGCATATTTCTTTCAACCATGCACCAAAAACGAATTATACATGTAAGTAAATTTTTGATAGAAAATCGTTGAGAAAATCAGATTTGTTATTTTTTATCATCTATGAGATGGAGGTTGTAGTCAGAAGAAAAACTATGAATTTAGGTACATTCACTCAATTGCCCCCCCCCCCAAAAAACAGCATATCATAATGTTAAAACAGCTCAAACTTTACAAAACAAAGTTGTATCATCAAAATGTTTATACTATTATTGAGAGGAATGATCAAATTTTGTTGTTATTAGGTAGATAGACTAAACTATCACCCGGTTCACACTCCACCCACATTTATTGAACAGGTGAAGAGGTTCATCCCTTGTTTCCTGTTTAG
Organism: Ascarosepion bandense; assembly: GCA_037127315.1. Taxonomy (NCBI): domain Eukaryota; kingdom Metazoa; phylum Mollusca; class Cephalopoda; order Sepiida; family Sepiidae; genus Ascarosepion; species Ascarosepion bandense. Next base: position 1,350,265 of record JBBBDQ010002153.1, read on the forward strand.
GATGTGGTTTCCGGTTTTTCTCTTTTCCAATCTTTTCACTCTTTATTTTTTTATTTATTTTTTTTTTTCAATTGGAGTAGATAAACTAAACTATCGCCTGGTTCACACTCCACCCACGTCTATTGAACAGGTGAAGAGGCTCATCCCTTGTTTCCTGTTTAGGATGCGGTCTCCGGTTTTCTCTTTTCCAATCTTTTCACTCTTTTCTTTATTTTTTTTTTCAGTTGGAGTAGATAGATTAAACTATCGCCCGGTTCACACTCCACCCACATTTATTGAACAGGTGAAGAGGCTCATCCCTTGTTTCCTGTTTAGGATGTGGTTTCCGGTTTTCTCTTTTCCAATCTATTTACTCTTACGTAGCCCCCTGTGCATCAGTGGCGTTATCGCCTTGCTCGGGGTGATATGATTAAAAAAAAAAAACTGTTTAAAATTTTTGAAATCCTTTCTAACATGTTTAAAATTTTAATTGAAATTTCATTTTTTTGTTTTCCGTCAAAGATTTATGCTATGTTTACATAAGTTGACTACTAAGAAAATGGAGTTGGTCAAGTAAAAGGATTTTGGGACAAGTAAATTTTCCCTCACTCTTGACCGCTTGTTGGTCAACTGATTTCTTTTTCAAACCTCAAAGGCTATATATATATATATGTGTTGTATATTATCAGAGCTGGTGCATAAATCTGCTAATAAGTGTGTTTTTATGAAACAGCAAAAATATGAAAACTGGCCAGCAAAAGAAAAATAGACATTGTTTTAAGAATATTTGATTGTTGTTAAAGTTAAGAATGTGGGCAAAATTTCCCATGTCAGGAAAATATTTGATTGTTTTGATAACCAGTGTGACCAAGGTCAGATAATGTGGGTCTGGAAATGTTTGTAAACAATGTGTCTAAAAGATGACATAGTCGCTTATATGAAAGACAGATTAGAAGTGGTGGTCAGTAGGTAAACAGTTGAGATTGGAAGTCAGACAGAGAAAGACACAGGAAAAACTGTGGACAAGCTTGGCCTCTGGCTGGCTCGAGGCATGTGTGCTGACTCCTCTGACCCCTACCTCCTACCCTACAGTCAAGAAACGAATAAAGAAAATGTGTGCCTTTATTTATGTATATGTGTTATGATCGACATTTTATAAGATGAGAATATCAAAATTTTTTCTGTGTGAAAGAGGCAAATGTTTTTATAAGAGAGAAGATAACAAGCTTTGGGGCGCCCTTATTGAATTAATAATCATTGTTCTATCAAAGGGTAAACAACATAGATGTCGTTTTGGTTGCAATCTATTTTTCATTGTCATTATTTATAGGAAAAAATCACAAACCCATAAAAAAACGGAAAGAATAATTAAAAAAATTTTATCTAATTCATATAAAATATTAAATTGATAAAATCGATAAAAATAGAGGGCTCAATGGATATTATCCAGTGCAATATGATAGACTGCAATATTTCCTCTTTGTCCTAAGCTAAAACTTTTTGAATATTCTGAGTTAAATTAAACTAGTTGACTTTTTAAGTCTGATGAAACAGCTTTTATTTTTACAACTGCAGGAATAAATTCTGGATTTGTAACTGTTTAATTATGTTGAGTTTCCTTCTCTCTCACTCTCCGTCTCTGTCTCTGTTTCTCTCTCTTTCTTTCTGCATATATATATATATATATATATATATATATATATATATATTATAAACTATATTTTAGAACATGTACAAATTTTTTTTATGTATATCCACTACAAATTGTACATTTTGTTTTGACATTGGACTTCCAAGAAATTTATGTCCTAGTTCAATCAGTTCCTTAACTTTAAACCAGGACATAAAGTTTAAAGTTAAGTAACTGATTCAACTGGGACATAAATTTCTTAAACTGATAGAGAAGCATTTCCCCAAAAATAACCCTCTAAGCAAAATATTCAATAGAGATACAATAAAACTAAGCTATAGCTGCTCCAACAATCTAGAACAAATAATTAAATGACATAACAGTAAAATATTAAAAGCACACAACAAAAATAACTCCAACACTAATACCAGTCTGCCCTATAATAACAACCTCTGTAACTGTAGAAACCCAAACTAATTCCTAATAAATGTTTAACAAAATCACTAATATATATATGTTCGATTTCATCCATGGAAAATCCCAAAGATGAAAAAAATGTATATTGAAAACACCATGAATATATTTGAAAGGCGCTTTTACAATCACCTCTCATCCTTCAATAACAAAGAAAAACAAAACATGACATCTAATTCCAAAAACTTTTGAAAGTTAAAAAACAAAAATAAAACACCTAAAGTTAAATGGAAAATCCTCAAACAAGCAAGAACAGCTAATCAATAAAGGAACCATGTTTTGTTTTTCTTCAAGAAAAAATTGAAATCATTAGATATATAAATAATGACTAGCTTTTAAGCCAGAGGCATGAAACCACAGTAAACTGCAAACACATCAAAGAACTAACCTTACAATCATGCTGAAAAATACTGCACAAGTCAAAACTAGGACCCCCCCCGCCAAGACGATAAACCTTTATAGTACTAACAACCCTCTTATATCATATTTTACCTATTACACACCACGAACTATAATCAAATCTAATTTAAAGTTTATAGAAAAAAGTAATTTCTTAAATTCAAAATTAAGGTTAAATATACAAAATTAGATTAATTATAAAACTGTGCTTAAATACAAAAATATTCTATAGTTGTACAAATAAACATAAGAGATAGGTCCAATCCCATCCTCTCCCACCCTTTACACCTCCTTATTCTCCCCCTCTAATAAAACCAAAGAATAAAGGCTAGCCAGGTGGTCATAAAACACACTTTCATGAATCAACTATATCCCCTACCTCCCCCACTTTCTTCAAAATTCTAAGGGACAATTTACAAGACTTATTCCCTATATTTTTTTTATAAATGTATATATATATATATATATATATATATATATATATATATATATATAAGATAAAATATAATTTTAAGGTATGCTATATTTATGAGTTAACATGAGTATTGAATACAGAACACATCTGATTATAAAAGTTGAAATTGGAGCCAGTACTCAGAGGCAAAAGTCTGTTTTATGCTTATTAGAAATTGTAAGTAAAATTGTCAGTGTGTATATAAGTATAAAAGTGTATATTGAATTCAACAACCAGAGGTGACAGTCTGTTTCATGCTTATTTATAATCATTAGGCCATATCTATCTATTTTTTATCTGTCTATATATCTATATATTTGTATATACCATATGTATGGGTTAATGCGCACAATATTAAGAATAGTGTGTACGTAAATATAAAAATGGACATTGAAGTCAACATTAAGAGGCAATAGTCTGTTTCATGATTATTTGCAATCATCTATCTACATATCAATATATATATATATATATATATATATATATATATATATATATATATATCCAGGTGAAGAGGACCCAAGGTTTAAACTTAAAACTTTTAAAGAAGAATGCTGAGGATACCTTGGACGGACACATGTGCAACGATGAGGTGTTGGAAAGATGCAAATGAGAAGAAAACTGGTACTAAATATCAGGAAGAGACAAATGAGGCTCCTTAGACATGTAATGAAGAAGGATGGCCTGGAGAACTTAATACTCACAGGTCTGATAAATGGAAGGAGAGACAGGGGAATCAGCATGAGATGTACTTGTTTGGTCTGAGCAAATGGTTGCCAAAGTGGGGCTTAGAGATACCAAGAGAAAAAATATTGAGATTGACAAGAGACAGAGCTAAAAGGAGATCCATGATCGCCTACATCCTGAAAGGACACGGCGCAAGAAGAAGAAGAAGAAGAAGAAGAAGAAGAAGAAGAAAGAAATTAGAAAAGATGTTTTCCCTTTTCTATACAGGCACATATACACAAATACATATGATCATGCATATAATTTATATGTGTGAGGAGAGAAATGCATGTATGCAGTTGTATGTGTTGGTTTATGTGTGTCAGTCAGTTAAGTGCCATACATGATACACGCTTGGGTGATCATGTCTCGAAAGAGACATGACTGACTGGGCAGAAGATTATCCCGCAGTAGGTTGCCATTGCTTTCTGCGGTAGACTGGTTGCCGACCAAGGCTATAGAACCCAAACTGTCCTGCTATTTAACCCATAACTGGAAGGAAGAGATGGATTAATACCTTTCCCAAGGGTATTTGTGCGTAAGTGAATACAATGGATTCAGCTGGAATTCGAACTCGGCTCCCTGGCTTCTCGTTCAGAGCCGATATCCACTGTACCACAATGCACATCCTTATGTGTGTTTATAGACTGAAAAACTGATGTAACAAAAAGAGTCAGTAGAAGTGATAAGAGGAGGAGGAATTGGGCAAAAAAAAAATACCTCCTATCTTCTACTACATCAACAAAAAAAAACTCATAAGATGATTAAAAGGAATATAAAATGAAGGAAACCAAAGCAAAGTAAGTAGAAAAGGAAGAAATATTTGGAATTGTGGGGGTAATGTATCAGAGTTTAATCATCATGCCAGACTTGTCATGGCAATGAAGGAAAGAGAAACCAAAAGAAAACATTGAGGCACAGGGGGGCGGGTATAAAAAGAAAAAGAGAATGAAGAAAACGGCAGAGAAAAGTTAAAAGGAATGGGAAAAAAAGAAAGTGAACAGAGAAAATAAAGAAAAAAAAGATGGAAAAAGTTAAAAGAAAAGAAAGGAAGAAAGAATTAAGTCCTGAAAAAATAATTGAAGTAAGAAATAATAAAGAGAGGGAAGGAGAGAGAGAGAGAGAAAATGGAGAAACAAAAAAAGATTTGAAAGAGAGTTAGTGAAGGTGATGGTGAAACTTCAAGGAATTTTGTGGTAAGATTTAATGAAGTAGATGAAAGAAGGTCAACAAAAGTATATAGAGAGATTAGAGAGGGAGGAGAATTAAAGTAAGAGTTAGAGGCAGATGTCAGGAGGGAGTAAAAAAGAGTCTAGAAAGACTTTAGCATAGAGTTAAAGAAGGTGGAGGAAGGTCAGCAAGAGTTTAGATAAAGGTCAAAGGAAGAGGAGATTCAAAGGTTCTAAGGAGGAATTGGTCAGTGTAGGAGGTGGAGAAAGAAAGGAGTTGAGAATAATGGAAAGAGTGGGGAATGAAGGTCAAAGAATGAATGAAAACAGAGGGTCTATTTTTCAGGGAGGTGAAATTGTCCAGCAGATGAGTGTCCAGAGAAAATTGGTTTCAAGGAGGAAACCAAAGGAAAAAAAACAATGTAGAAATTTGTTATGGAGACAGTAGATTAGAATTAATTCAATTACTTCATTTCTCATCTGCTTTGGTTCATTTATTTGCCTTGTTTATTTTTCTCTGCCTCATTAACTTTATTCATCCTTTTATATTTTCTTATTGATTTTTTTCTATTTTCATTCTTTCTTTCTCTTTTTCTTACTTCTTCATTTGTTTTTCTTTCTGTTTTTATAGCAATTTGCTTCAATTGTTTCCTCATATGTGTTTGTTTGTTTCTTTCTTTCTATTTATTTTTCATCTCTTTCTCTCTTCCTTTTCACTTTATTTTTGTTTTTCTTTCATTAGTTTGTTTACCTTTTCTTTCTTTTTTTCTATTTATTTTTCATCTCTTTCTCTCTTGTTTTCCACTTTATTTTTCATTCATTTTTCTCTTTCTTTCATTAGTTTGTTTACCTTTTTCTTTCTTTCTTTCTATTTATTTTTCATCTCTTTCTCTCTTCCTTTTCACTTTCTTTTTCTTTTTCTTTCATTAGTTTGTTTACCTTTTTCTTTCTTTTTATATTTATTTTTCATCTCTTTCTCACTTCCTTTTCACTTTATTTTTGTATTTCTTTCATTAGTTTGTTTACCTTTTCTTTCTTTTTATTTATTTTTCATCTCTTTTCTGCCTTCCTTTTCACTTTATCTTTTCTTTCATTAGTTTGTTTACCTTTTCTTTCTTTTTATTTATTTTTCATTTCTTTCTGTCTTCTTTTTCACTTTATTTTTCGTTCATTTTTCTCTTTCTTTCGTTAGTTTGTTTACCTTTTCTTTGTTTTTTCTATTTATTTTTCATCTCTTTCTCTCTTCCTTTTCACTTTATTTTCCATTCATTTTTCTTTTTCTTTCATTAGTTTGTCTACCTTTTCTTTCTTTCTATTTATTTTTCATCTCTTTGTTTTTTCTCTTTCACTTTATCTTTCTTTTTTTTAATTAGTGTTTTTGCTTTTTTTTTCTTTTCTTTATTTTTGATCTCTTTGTTTCTTCTCTTTATTTCCCTTTCCTTGCATTTGTATTCTCCTTCATTTCTTTTTCCTTTTTTTCATCATCCCATTCTTTCTTACACTTACTTTTCTTTCATATCTCTTCATTCTTTTCATCCTTCTCACTCACCATTTTCCCCTTTTCTTTTTCCCTAGACCTCACTCCTTTCTTCTTTCACTTCACTTTGCAATGCCCTTTACTGATGCACACCACATAACAATAAAATACCCAATGGTCAAGAACGCAGAAAAAATCCTCCCAAACGCAATGCTTCTTATACAATAATTCCATCAGAGACCAGACCAGTGTGCCATAATAGGCAAGGAAAAAAGTTGTTCTTTAAATCTTCTGCCAGAAAAAAGTTTCTACAAACTTCTGTCATTACTTCTGAAATGAAAGGGGTACATGTGGAAGCAAGGAAATGAATGGTCAGTAGCAAAACCCAAGAAAAGAAAATCATCAAAGGAATGATGATGATAATAAAAAGAAAAAGAAGGAAAATTGGGTGGAAAAAAAAAGAAGACCAAGAAAAAATTGATGGAATGATAAATCATGGAGTAAAAGAAAGTAAATTAGGAAAAAAGGGCAGAAAAGAAAAAAAGAAAGAAGAAAAAAAGAGAACAATGGAATGACAAATAGTAAGGAAGAATAGAAAAAGAAAAAAAAGAAAAAATCAACAGAATGACAAATTGGAAGAAAGAAATTGGAAGAAAGAATAGAAAAAGAAAAGAATGAAAAAGATGAATGGAATGACAAATAAGAAGTAAAGAAATAAAATAGAAAGGAAGAATAGAAAAAGAAAAGAAAAAATTAAGAGAATGACAAATTGGAAGAAAAAAATTGGAAGAATAATAAAAAAAGAAAACAAAGAAAAAGATGAACAGAATGACAAATAAGAAGAAGGAAAGAAAGAAAATAAGAAGGAAGAATAGGCAAGTAAAAGAAGGAGGGGATATCAGCCTGGAATGAGAAATTGATAAGTTAGAATTTCAATTAAATTTGTTGCATTCTCTTACACGAAAATACTCTTGGGAAAGGTCTTCTCTTTCTCTTCTCCCTTTGTCTATGGGTTGAATCGAATGACAGATTGGATTTTATAGCCTTGGTGGGCAACCACAGAAAGTAATGGCAGCCTACTGTGAGAAAATCTTCTGCCTAGACAGTCATGTTTCTTTTGAGACATGATTGCCCAAGCATGTATGATGTATAGCACAAAATTGACTGACTGACTGATATATATATACACTGTTAAATATAAGAGACAATGAATGTCTATCATGTTTAATCATGAGACATTGTAAACATCGTATTTTGGCTTTAATTTCAGTTCAAAATAAAGACAAAAATTCTCCAACATTTGGACAATTTTTTAAGTTTCTTCTTAGCTATCAGCTCACATGAGCCATCTTCAGAGAGGTTATAAGGACCAACTGAATAAAAAAATATCCAAATGTTGGAGAATTTTTGTATGTTTAGAATGGCTCATGATTAAACATAATAGACATTCATTGTCTCTTATATTCAACTGGATATGTTTACAAAATTATTTGCTGCCTAGATACACTAAATACATATATATATATATATATATATATATATATATATATACTATAGTCATCCACAGACAGATCTGTTTCGGTGTATCACAGCTCATCAGTATGGTTAGACTCCGATTGCTTTTTTACCCAGGATTGAACCCAACCGAATTGGTGTCAGTCGGCAATTCTACCTCTGGGCTATATATATATATATATATAGATCAGAATATGACAAAATGATACAAATAAGAAATATTTAGAAATGTTTCCTATTTGTTCTATATCGTGTTATATATATATATATACGAGAGGGACTGTGCTGTCAAAAATGACAGCAAAATATTTATATTGATATGTCGTCTAAAATGTCAGGAACATATATATTGATGTACCTACTACTGAGTATCTTACATTAAAGCTGAGGAAAAAAACAAAATAATCCAAACCCCTGACCATGACACGAGGAAAGTATATATATACAAATATACAAATATATACAAATATATATATTTGTATATTTGAATGGATGACAACTGGTTTAGGAAAAAAAACCTCTGAATTCAAAAACCAATCTGGAGAAGCTTGGGCTCCCTCAGGTTATCTTGCCAAAGATATGACACTTCTACTGTGGCTGCAGATGTAGTACTGTGGTCCCTCTTAGACTCTGAGGAGGATCAATGGTTGTGGTCTATCCTGGAGAGGGATAGGCACTGCCAGATTAAAATGCTCAAGACACACCCCATGATGAGCACAGCAAGGAAACATTCATGGAGACATAGGCTCTGGCAGATGATGGCAACAGATGGGGAGATTAAGGCAGATTTTAGCATTTATACATAATGTAAATGCCAGTAGCTAAGACTGTTCAATTTATTGCCGAAGAACAATGTGAAAATTTTTTAAAAAGTTTTGAATATATATATATATATATATATATATATATATATATATATATATATACATTCTTCATTTGTAAATGAGTTATTATGCAACTTAGGTTTCTACCATGTGATGTCTTCAGGTAATTTTCAATAACTGATTTTACTGTTTATCATTTTTTTAAGAACGCTCACATAATGGTGGTTTTTCCTGAATGCTCACATGACAGGGAATTTTTGAACGTGCAATTTTTAAAATTACAAGAAATTATAACATTTTCATTCATGGTTATATGACCCTGGTAGGTATTTTTTAGTATGGTTACACTTAGTCATAATTTCTGTTCTTTCATTCAATAGTCTATTTTTGTTTGGGAATAGCATAATCACTAATTTTCTTACTGGCACAGTCTACATATTTTGTCTCTGTTGTAAGGCTTGGCTGTTTTCATGGTAGAAACCTAGGTCGCGTAATATCTCGTTTACAAATAAAGAATATTCAAAAGTTCTATAATATAATTGTATTGAACACTCTTTAATACAAATGGGCACTGGTCTAATTTTATTATGACCAAAAGCTAAGTAATTAAACAATCAATATATATATATATATATATATATATATATATATATGTCAGATTAAATAAATTGCAAACAATATGCTTGCCTATTTTTAATAAAATCCATTCATACTCACAGATAATCTTTTGCATATTACAATCAAAAGATGTCAGAAATGAGCTGTAATGTTGACAGATGTTATTTTCATTCATTTCTTAAGTTTTTTCATGCTTTAACACATGCATTACCATTACAATATATAAAAAAATTCGGTTTTGGATAATTTGTCAACTGTTATATTTGAAGCAAGAAAAAAATGTTCAGTAATTTTTAGTAACACAGTTCTCCGGTTACATTTGTTACCATAACTCACCCCACTGAAGATGACCTCAGAAAGAGGTTGAAAGTACTTGGGTACCTTAAGAAATGAATGAAAATAACATCTGTCAACATTACAGCTCATTTCTGACATCTTTTGACTGTAATACATGAAAGATTATCTGTGAGTATGAACTGATTTTATTAAAAATAAGTGAACATATTGTTTGCAATTTATTTAATCTGACTTGTTTATAAGAAATTTTTTTTTCCTAAATACAAAAATTTAAATATATATATATATGTGAGTATACAAATGCAAGATTCATATGTAGACATGAATAAGTGTAGGTCTGTAAGTATGTATAAGCATAAACACAGTCACATTTGTATGTATATGTGGTGATGTGTGCACATGTGTGTATATGGATATAAGTTAGTGTACATGGGTGGGTTAATTTGTGGGGCTACACATACATAAGTATTCATGGAATTAGATGTAGGCGGTTAATGACTTGATGGTCAGCATCTTTGGTCTGAATACCCCCAACTGATATGACATCAATGCCTCTGTCCTGACTCTCTTTTCCTTTTCCTTTTTTTTTCTCCTTTTTCTTATTTCTTTATTTTTTTATTTTTTTATCTTTCTCTTCAGCTAAAGGAAATGCATATTCTGGCAAAACTTTTTGTTCCAAATGGAAGGAATAATGTGTGGTCTGATGAAATGAGCTAATTTAGCTCATTGAAATGAATTATAATTTATCACCAACTTAAATGATATGTTGAATTTTCCTTTATAAATATCATATTGCTCTGGATAACATCCATTGAGCTCTCTATATAACACTTAAAATTTTATATTAAGTCGATCTTGTTGGATTATCCTTGCTGTTTACGGACTGGACATCTATATATATATATATATATATATATATATATTCAAAACTATGTTTTTTAAATTTCAGTGACAGGGTTTGCCTATTTACACTATTTACATTGTTTGGACTGTTGTCCTCATCTTTGTTGCCAAATTCACAGTGTTTTGGCTGTTGTATAGTCCAGCTTTCGTCAGATATTTGTTGGGATTTTAAACCAAACTCTTTATTTAGCTCACAGGGGTAGATATTGTTTTAATTCACCAAGCAAATGAAGCTGTAAATAAATACATTCCAATATGCAGATATGAAAATAAATAAATAAAACCTTTTGTTTACCAAAAATCAAAACATTGAAATTATCTTCCAGAAAATGCTGACAAGATAATCAGATGCAAACATCATTCAGGTTATTGCAACCCACCCACCCTACTGTGATAGTAAAAATTACTTGAAAAAATTATTTCAAAAGAGAAAAACAATAGATAAATTATTAGCAACTGTAATCCCAAAATACAACACCTCATTTGTAAATCTAATAGAGAAGTTGAATAGAGAGGACTTCTCAGTGGAAATTGATAAAACCTGCTTGAATGAATTCTTGCTGCCTAAATACATGCAAAGTATATTTATGTACACACATGTATATGTTTTATGGTGCATAGGTATATATAAGACTAGGTATAAGAATAGAAAAAAGACAGCATGTACACTGATTATCTCTCTATCTCTCTACCTCTCTATCTATCTATCTATCTATCTATTAGTATCATTTCCTAATCTATCTATTGCAGTTTGTTTAAACTTCTTTATCTATTTCAATCTGTTCATATCTATCTACCATTCTATCTATTTCAGTTTGTTCCTATCTATCTATCTATCTATCTATCTATCTATCTATCTATCTATCTATCTATCTATCTATCAGTATCATTTCCTTATTGATCTGTTGCTGTCTGTTTAAATCTATCTATCTATCTATCTATCTATCTATCTATCTATCTATCTATCTATCTATCAGTATCATTTCCTTATTGATCTGTTGCTGTCTGTTTAAATATCTATCTATCTATCTATCTATCTATCTATCTATCTATCTATCTATCTATCTATCTATTTATCTATCTATCTATCTATCTAAGGCTGTTCCAGTCTCCTTAAGCATGTTCATATCTATCTATCTATCTATCTATCTATCTATCTATCTATCTATCTATCTATCTATCTATCTATCTATCTAAGGCTGTTCCAGTCTCCTTAAGCATGTTCATATCTATCTATCTATCTATCTATCTATCTATCTATCTATCTATCTATCTGTCTATCAGTATCATTTCCTTATTGATCTGTTGCTGTCTGTTTAAATCTATCTATCTATCTATCTATCTATCTATCTATCTATCTATCTATCTAGTTGTGCATTAAATATATGCATTATATATGTTTTATGATGCACATGTATATGTAAGAATAGGTAGCAGAATGGAAAAAACAGGATGTGCACCAATTATATGTACGTGTGAGTGTATGTGTATTTCTAAAGAATAAAAGGGGTAATCAATGCATCCACTTTGTCTAATCTTTCCAGTTATAGCTGTATGATTGTCTTGTCCCTAATTTTTTTAAATTTTAAATTCTTTTTAATCACTTCACCCCATGCAAAGCAAAAAAGCCACTAAGATGCAAGGGGTTTCTGAATGTGAGAGAAAAAATTAAGGAGTGTATAGGTGTTAAGAAAATGGAAGATAATGATTGACATTGCATTTAAATTTTTGAAGATCAAATTTGACTGAAAACAAGAAACAGGAATATAGAGTTCCACAGGTGAGAGAAGAAACTGTTAGCATAGGACTTATAATAATATGAAGAGAACAAAAAACGAGCAAGAAGAAAGAAAACAGACAATAACAATTAATATTTAATTCAGATTTTTGACGATGAAAATTGACTGAAAAACAAGAAAAAGGATATAGAGTTCTACAGGCGAGAGAAGAAACTGTTAGCATAGGACTTATAATAATATGAGGAGAAGAAAACATTATTAAGGAGAGAGAACAATAAAAGAACAAGAAAAAAGAAAACAGAAAATAACAATTGATATTGTATTTAAGTTTCTGGAGATCAAAATTGACTGGAAAACAAGAAACAGGAATATAGAGTTCCACAGGTGAGAGAAGAAACTGTTAGCATAGGACTTATAATAATATGAGAAGAAAATCATAATTAAGGAGAGAGAACAATAAAAGAGCAAGAAGATTGAAATAAAAAAAATAACGATTGATATTGCATTTAAATTTTTGAAGATCAAAGTTGACTCAAAAGCAAGAAACAGGAAAAGAGTTTCACAAGTAAGAAAAGAAACTGTTAGCATTAAACTTACAATAATGAGGAGAAGAAAACATAATTAAGGAGAAAGAAAACAGAAGATAACGACTGATATTGCATTGAAACTTTTGAAGATTAATGTTGATTGGCAAGCATGAAACCAGAAGAGAGTTCCACAAGCAAGAAGTGCAAGAAATGTGGGCTTGGTGTATATGTCAGCAAACACCTCCCCCTAGCTAGGGTGACATCTCTTGAATCTCTGGACCATTCTTTTATGTGCTTCCATCTTTCACTTCTAAGCTCAGTTAGCTATCTCTTTTTTCTCTACCACTTCCCCTCCTCTTCTGACTGTTCAGTACTTGACAGCATCTCTGACAATATCGACAAGGCCATTTGTTCTCATCCATCTGCCCATATATTTGTGTTTGGTGACTTTAACGCCCACCACACTAAGTGGCTGGAGAACTCTCACTGACCTTGCTGGTGTCCACACCATGAATTTTTCAATCACCCAATCCCTTATGCAAGTGGTGGACTTCCCCATACGTTTCTCCAATAACCCTAACGGAAGGGACTCACTACTAGACCACTGCTTCACGTCCATCCCAGACTCTTGCACTACCAGACAGCTCTGCCCTCTCGGAAACTCTGACCACGGCGTAGTTTCCGTCAACTTCTCATTCCACTTCTACTCTACTCAAGAAACCCAGACCAGCAGAATATCCTACTGCTACCAAAGAGCAAACTGGGATTAATTCCGAGACTTCCTCTGTGATGTCACTTGAAACAATGTTTTTAGTCTTCCCGCTGAAGACTGTGCATCTGAGGTTTCCTCCTGGGTTAAGGCTGGATTTTGCTTTCATCTCTGCCAGGAAATTTCAGCTTAAATCTCATTTGTCTCCCTGGTTCTCCCCCGCTAGCTCAGCCGCCATTGCCCACCGGAATCATTTCTTCTGACTGTATCATAGCTACACGTCGGACCAAATGCTTCAGCTCATAACAAGTGTAAAAAGATACTTAAAAAAGCTAAGATGTTGTTTACTGCCAGAATGAAGTAATGCATAGCATCCTCTAAGTTTGGAGCCAAAGACTACTGGCAACTCTGTAAAAGCGTGCTTAACAAGAGTAAGTTCTCAATACCCCCGCTAATCAATGAATTTGAGTTCATCACCTCCTCAGCGGACAAGGCTGAATGTTTTGCTCGCAGATTCTCGACTGGATTCGTCTGGAATTTCTACACCCAACTTTCCACCTAGAACTGAGGCTCAACTGAATGACGTCCACATTACACCCTCACTGGTTTCTAACATAATCTCAAAACTTGACCCTCACAAAGCGGGCGGTGGGGACGGAATCCCAATCATAGTCTTGAAGAAATGTGCCCCTGAACTCTCCTCTGTCCTTTCTAATCTCTACAACTTCTGCCTGTCTGCTTCCTGCTTTTCTGCCTGTTGGAAGTCTTTCTCTGTAGTTCCTATATTTAAGAATAGTGGAGAACCCTCGGACCCCGCAAATTAACACCCTATCAGCCTTCTTCTGATCTTTGGCAAAGTGTTCGAAGCCATTATCAATGCTAAGGTGGTTCAGCATCTCACAGCCCACAGGCTTCTATCAAACAAACAGTATGGCTTCCCCTTCACCAGGTCTACTGCTGATATGCTAACAACCATCATCGAGTATATATACCAGGCTCTCGACAAGCACCTTCCCCTATGTAACCCCCTGTGCAATAGTGGCAGTAGAATGCCTTGCTTGGGGTGAAATGATTTTTAAAAAAATGTTTTAACTAACTTTCTTTCTGGTCCTCAGTAAGTTAAGTGCCATACGTGATACACGCTTGGGCGATCATGTCTCAAAAGAGACATGACTGACTGGGCAGAAGATTATCCCGCAGTAGGTTACCATTGCTTTCTGCGGTAGACTGGTTGCCGACCAAAGCTATGGAACCCAATCTTTCCTGTTATTTAACCAATAACTGGAAGGAATAGACGGATTAATACCTTTCCCAAGGGTATTTGTGTGTAAGTGAATGCAATGAATTCAGCTGGAATTCGAACTCGATTTCTCGTTCCAAGCTGATATCCAATGCACTACAATGCACATCCTCACCCTGTGTAAAATATGAAAGTTCCAATCTGGCTAGATGATTTAAGAACATGGCATGATTTGAACAGAGATAGATAGATAGATAGATAGATAGATAGATAGATAGATAGATAGATAGATAGATAGATAGGTAAATAGATAGATAGAACAGACTGAGATAGATAGATAGATAGATAGATAGATAGATAGATAGATAGATAGATATGGTCTGTGTTTAAGGAGACTGGAAAAGCCTTAGATAGATAGATAGATAGATAGATAGATAGATAGATAGATAGATAGATAGATAGATATGAACATACATACATCAAGAAACAGATAGATAGATAGATAGATAGATAGATAGATAGATAGATAGATATGAACATGCTTAAGGAGATCAAGAAACAGCCTTAGATAGATAGATAGATAGATAGATAGATAGATAGATAGATAGATAGATAGATAGATAGATAGAACAGACTGAGATAGATAGATAGATAGATAGATAGATAGATAGATAGATAGATAGATAGATAGATAGGCGGGAAATGTTTAAGGAGACTGTGTCTAGATAGATAGATAGATAGATAGATAGATAGATAGATAGATAGATAGATAGATAGATAGATAGATATGAACATACTAAGGACACCAAACAGCCTTAGATAGATAGATAGATAGATAGATAGATAGATAGATAGATAGATAGATAGATATGAACATGCTTAATGAGACTGGAACAGCCTTAGATAGATAGATAGATAGATAGATAGATAGATAGATAGATAGATAGATAGATAGATAGATACATACATACAAGGAGACTGAACAGCCTTAGATAGATAGATAGATAGATAGATAGATAGATAGATAGATAGATAGATAGATAGATATGAACATGCTTTATGAGTGATTGAATGAATGATAGATAGATAGATAGATAGATAGATAGATAGATATGAACATGCTGAAGGAGACTGAACAGCCTTAGATAGATAGATAGATAGATAGATAGATAGATAGATAGATAGATAGATAGATAGATAGAACATGCTTTAAGGAGACTGAACAGCCTTAGATAGATAGATAGATAGATAGATAGATAGATAGATAGATAGATAGAATGATAAGCGAGAGACTGGAACAGCCTTAGATAGATAGATAGATAGATAGATAGATAGATAGATAGATAGATAGATAGATAGATAGATAGATAGATATGAATACAGACAGACTGGAACAGCCTTAGATAGATAGATAGATAGATAGATAGATAGATAGATAGATAGATAGATAGAAAGCGTAAGGAGACTGGAAAATAGATAGATAGATAGATAGATAGATAGATAGATAGATAGATAGATAGATAGATAGATAGATATGAATATACATAGAGATTGAACAGCCTTAGACAGATAGATAGATAGATAGATAGATAGATAGATAGATAGATAGATAGATAGAACATGCATGAAGGAGACTGGATAGATAGATAGATAGATAGATAGATAGATAGATAGATAGATAGATATGAACATGCTTAAGGAGACTGGAACAGCCTTAGATAGATAGATAGATAGATAGATAGATAGATAGATAGATAGATAGATAGATAGATATGAACATGCTTAAGGAGACTGGAACAGCTTTAGATAGATAGATAGATAGATAGATAGATAGATAGATAGATAGATATGAACATGCTTAAGGAAACTGGAACAGCCTTAGATAGATAGATAGATAGATAGATAGATAGATAGATAGATAGATAGATAGATATGAACATGCTTAAGGAGACTGGAACAGCCTTAGATAGATAGATAGATAGATAGATAGATAGATAGATAGATAGATAGATAGATTAGTTAGTGTAACCAAACAGTAACATAAATATAAATATAAATATACACACATATTACCAAACATAATTATAAATGTATATATAACGATGTATATACCCATTAAATTTATACACACGGGGTGCGATGAATAAATTGTCATCTAAATTTTGCAAAGATATAAATAACACTGACATTTAATTTTTAACAGATATATTTACCAAAATTACACAAAAATATCTGGAAATACTAAAGAGTAAATTTATTCATTGGCTTTAACCACAGTCTCTAGACAACTTCAGAATTTTCTGCAACTCTTCTGAACGATCACCTTGTTTAAGTTGGTGAATGCTGCCATAATCCTTGCTATCAGTTCATCTTTAGAGTTCAAAAAAATTTTGTCGGTCTCTTGTTCAACTGTATTTGAACCATGATAATCAATGGGGTTGCAGTCAGAGGAGTGAGGTGCCCTGATGTAAGGAGTGATATGGTCATAGATATTGTCTAAAAGACATATGTGGGTTTCCCTAATTGTGTGGCATGGAGCAGTGTCCTGCTATCAGACATAGTGTCTTCCAGCTGCCAAGGGCAGCACTACTTACTCAAGACATTTGATGTGGGTCTTTGTATTGAGTTTCAGGTCCTCACCAATAAATCCAAGAGTTCTTTTCTCATCAGAAAGATCAAAGTGAGTTTAGTGAGTTTCCATACCTGCATAATCACAACTAGACTCATCCAGCTCTTCCTGAATTTGAGTTTGGATTTGAGTTTTGTTTAACGGCATATCAACCTCTGTGGGTTATTTAATGCCAAAAAGGTGGGTTTTAAATTTTTTTTCTTACACTCCAGTATAGTGAAAATATTAATTTAGTCAGATTTTGATAAAAAGGTTGGATGTTTTAGAAAACTCAAGATGATTTCTGGTTTTGTATTTTTTAAAAGGTCCTTCAAATTGCTTGTCTGGTAGTGTTTTGACCAAGTTTGTTTGAAACTGTTACTGTTTAAGAGAATGTGTTTAACTAAAAGGCGTACATTGCGTATTGTGCATATTGGAGTGTCTTCTCTTTTCAAGAGGTGTCAGTGGGTGATGTTGGTGTGACCAATGTGAAATCTGGAAAATATCACTTCTTTTCTGTTTCTTCTGTAACCTGCTGGCTACTCACCAATGGTGTCTTGCATATGGTGGCGCTAGTTATGTTTTTGATCATCCCAAGATTTTTGCTATTTGACATGTATGAATTTGTTAATAATTGATTTTAGATCAGTGTATGGGATTTTTGTTTTGGATATGTCTGCCAGGAGTGCTTTTTTTGCAGTTTTCTCTGCTCTTTTGTTTCCGTATATACCAATATGACTTGGTATCCAGCTGAGGATGATATTATTATTTTAGCAAAGAGTGTTCATTTTGTTTGGGAGTTTCGTGGTGAGAAGGTTTGATGTATCTTTGTTCTGTAGTGCTAAGAGGGCTGATTTGGAATCTAAGTAGATAATAAATCTGGAAGATTTGTGGTTAGCAATAATGTTCATGGCTAGGTTAATAGCTGTGACTTCTGCACAATAGACGGTTTATTTGGTAAACATTTTAGTGATTTGGTAGAAAGAAGCACAACTGTTTTTTCCTGTTTAGACCCATGGTCTGGAAAGTTATTTTGGATGTTAAGGAATTTCTCTTGGAAAGTGATGAGGGTGTGTTTTAGTTTTAGATAATTTGGTTAGTTCAAATTTTACTATAGGTTGATTTGTGGTCCGTGGTACTGTTTTTGGGAAGTTGGTATTATGGATTATTTTACGGTTAGTTTTGATTTTCATTGAATCTTCCTGAATCTTCTGCATTGTCCTCAGATTGTTCTCTGAAATGTTCATATTGCATCTTCTGGTATTAATGCCAAGGAGTAGAGCATGCCATTTCCAAATTCCTGGCAGAGTGAATTGTGTCATGGTGCTCTTTTTCCCAAAGATGGTTCCCAACTGATCCTACTATACTGTGCAGTCAATAAAATCAAAAACAAACACCATGCATTTGTCTATAATTCTGAGATGAAGTACTATTTACAGTATTCGGACTAATGTCATCATCTTTGTTGACATTTGTGCAACAGTTTGGCCGTTGTATGCTCCGGCCTTCTTCAGATGCTAGGAGTTTTGAACCAAACCCTTTATTGGAAAAACTGGTGTATATGGTCTTCACTCCTTGCATAGTAGTGCCTCTTTTAGTCGTCATGAGTTGTCTCCCTGTAAGTTACTTGTTCACCACTAATGTATCCTGGTATTGAACTCCTGGCTCATTTGAGTTAAGTTACAGAAATTAACCAACATCTATATCCACTGGGCCATATGTCCTTGACAAGAATAACTGAATTTTTTGGGACTTATAAAGCTAATGTTCAGTAACCCTTTTTTACCAGAGTTTATATTGCAATTTTTGATGTTAATGATTTTTCTCTAGTATTTTTGATATTAATGGTTTTCTCTAGTATAACTTGTCATTACCAAAATAGACACTACTATGCAAGGAATGAAGACCATATACCTCAGTGATTGTAATAAAAGGTTTGAAATTCTTAGCACCTGAAGAAGGTCGGAGTGTACAACAGCCGAAATGTCATACAAATGGCAACAAAGATGAGGACGTTAGTCCCAGTAATATAAATACTGTAAACACTATGCACGTGTGAAATTAATGATATAAAATGGTGACAATTTCTCCATCGCACCCCGCATGTGCATATGTGTTTCTTTTTTGTGCAGCTTCATGTTTAGCATCAAGCACTTGCCTACTCCCTTGCATGCATTTGCATAACAAATTTCAATGACATTCTTTCTTGGAGGTGTTTGCTACTCTTGGTTTTCAATCAAATCACAAAATTTAATTTCTTTATCAGAGAAAGAGAAAAATCAGTAAATGTTGCAGAAATGGGACAAGAAGAAAAAGTACATTTTGATAAATATTGTATGGTTGAGCCATCCATGTAAAATGTTGAAATATATTTACATAAAGGACTGTTTGAAAATTTTTCTTCGGGAAGTGGTAGGTTGGTAGGGGATTGTAGCAACCAGAATGATGTTTGCATCTGATTATCTTGCCAGCATTTTCTGGAAGATAATTCCAATGTTTTGATTTTTGGTAAACAAAAGGTTTTCTGTATTTATTTACAGATGTATATATATATATATATAGGAATGAATTTATTTTCAGCTTCCATTGCTTGTTCAACATGTAAATATATATGAATATGTATAAGTACCTATATCTTTTTTTCTTTGTATGAATGCATGCATGGATATACATTAATATTTACACACATACACTCACATACACTCATAAATAGACTTGAATAAAGTTGATGTCATAATGTAAGACCTTAGGATCCTTTCAACCAACACATTATCAAAGGTGTTCGTTGGCAGAATTGTTAATGATAGACAAAATACAAAAAATTACTTACAAAGGGAAAGTTGGAACTTGTTTAAAAACAAAATTTTAATCGATATATAATTAAAATGTAAGGGTGGTGTAAACACATAGTTTCACAAGAGTAATAAAATGGAAAAAGTGTGCATATATATATATATATATATATATATATACACACACAAATCATCTATATATGTGAGAATATGATATATAAATTTCTTATATAAAATATAAATTCTAAAGAAACATTTGCAAGTTTATCAGTCCTGACCTGGCATCTCATCTTCAGTCACTTTCCCACCACTGTAACATAGCTATTTTGTGCTTTTTCTATAAATTCTTTCATGCTAATTTTTCTTATGAACTTTGCTCTAGGATACCTACACTCTATAAGGCACTAGACTGACATTGTGTGATAATAAATATTGGCTTGGAATGAGAAATTCGAGAAAGGTATGAATGTATCTCTTCTCCCACCGGCTACCGCAGAAAGTAAACAAGAAAAACTTCTGTCTAGTCAGTCATGTATCATGTATGGCAATTAACTGACTGACTAGATCAGCAGCAAAGTCTCATCATTTTATAGTTGAAATTTAGCTGTAAGTTCTATGTTGACAGTTTCTTCTCTTGCATTTCTTGCTTGTTGAACCTGCTTCTCAATCAACAACTTTGATCTTCAATAATTTAAATGCAATCACTATCTTCATCATCTTAATTTATTCTTTTTTTTATTATTTTCTCCCCTTAATAGTGTTTTTTTTTTCTTCTCATATTCTCTCACACTCAGTAATTCCTTGTCTTGCCTTGCTTGGGGTGTAATGGTTAAAATCATTTCAGAAAGAGCAATGGGTGTAAGACAAGGAAGTATCTTTTCACTGGATCTGTTCAACTTGTACAGCAAGAATATTTTGAGGACCCTCGAAGTTATACCTGGATTTGTTGTCAGAGGCCACAATTTAAACAACCTAATGTACGCAGATGATACAGTGCTGATAGTAGATGCAGAAAGGAAACTACAAGACCTCCTACAGCAGGTAGCTGATGAGAGTGAAAAGAAAGGACTACAAATAAACTGCAAGAAAACCAAATGCATGGTCATCAGTAAAAAGGGCAGCCCAATATGCCAAATACAGGTCAGAGATACTAGAATCAAGCAGGTACAAAAATTTAAATACATGGGAAGCGTTATAACAGAAGACAGAAAGTGTGACACAGAGATCTGAAGGCAAATTGGCATGGCAAAGAAGCATTCCAGAAGTTGAGTAAGGTATTAAGAAACAGGACAATTTTGCTAAAAGCAAAGAAAAGAGTATTGGATTGCTATGTGTTATCAGTTCTTCAATATGGCAATAAATACTGGACGATATCATCAAAGATGAAGGAAAAACTTGAAGCAACTGAAATCTGGTTCTACAGAAGGATGTGGCAAATATGGATCGAGCATGTGAGCAATGATGAGGTTTTGGAAATGATGGAAATGAAAAGGAAATTAATACTGAGCATCCGGAAGAGACAGTTGAAATTCCTGGGATATGTAATGAGGACAGAGGGCTTGGATAACCAGATAATAACAGGCCAGATAGAGGGAAAAAGAGACAGGGGAAAGCAATGGATAACATATTTGAATGACCTGAGCAGGTGGATGATGAAATGAGGGTTGCATGGTGCAATAGGAGAAGGTGTGCTAAGAGCCACCAGGGATAGTGAGACATGGACAGCTATAATCGCCTACACCCTGAAGCAACAGGGCACATAGAAGAAGAAGAATGTAAAACTGTTTTTAGTCATTTCAATAATGAAAAAAAAGAAATTTAACTTAAATCAAAAAAAAACTGAGACAATTAAAAATTTTCTGACTTTAACTAAGAAATGTATTAAAGAGTTTTTTAAAAGTCACTCATTTCCTTCTTTTTTTCAAAAACGCCAGCTTAGAGTAAAATTAATAAGTTTTGTTTTTTAGTTAAACATCCACAAATACAAACATACATGCTTTTATCGCTTTCATTTTAGATCAGATGAAGCCTTAAACCAGCGAAATGCATCATCTGTTTGATCAAATGTTTCTTCTCTTTTCATGCAACATTTCCATTGTATCAAATTTTAAAACTTTGTCAGGATTTTAATATCTGATTTAGATTAACACACACACACACACACACACACACACACACGCACACACAAGTAATGGTTACTTATAGAAGTAAATTCTACCGTTAGATATTTTACTTTTAAAAAGTGCTCAATACAAAAGTAGAGTATAGATATACGGTAATTATTATCTATCTAATCTAAACTTATTTATAAATGGAACTTTGTGTGTGTGTGTGTGTGTGTCTGTGTGTGTGTATCTGTTACTTATAGACTCTGAAACGGCTGAACAGATTTTCTTGAAAATTTACACAGTTGTACTATAAGCATCTGCGAGTGTTCTTAGCTAGTTTGTGTCGAGGTACCCCCAATAAATATCGAAAATCGATAATCGAAAAAATCGGGTTATAGAAGGAGTGGTCCGATTTTAATCAAATTTCATACACTCATAGACAAAGACATAAGAAATGATATTCAGAAGTTTCAAGGTTGCAGTTCTTAAAATAGTGCAGAAAATTGATAATATATATATATATGTATAAATTGATACCAGGAAATCAAAATTTGACTAACGTCTATTCATTTTTCTTTCAGTCTATGGTTTCGCTTTAACTGGAAACAACTATTGCTTTTTAGTCTTTCGTGTCAATGTCCAAAGAGTCTGAGCCCCAGGACCATGGATTAGTTTTAAAGCTTTCATTACACCCGAGCAACGCCGGGCTCTACTGCTAGTTATTATTATTGCTATTATTATAGCATACTGCAACTCAATAACTATAAAGTTAACACACCATCATCAGACATTTTATTGCCTGATGATGGTGTCTTAACACTGAAACTTCATAGTTATTATTATTTTGCAGGTTGGACATGTCTTTATTTAATATCATGCTGTTATGTAATGAGATATATTTATCAAAGTTCTTGACACAACTATAATTAACCTTAACATTGCTTTTGCTGAAAATCTTTTTTAATGCTGGAGAATGGTTGAAATGCTTGCATATTAAATTTTGAAAAGTTTTTCCGATGTCAGTTTTGATGCTAAAACTAAAAGATGGGTTAAACCATATGATGTCATGTTTGCATGATTTAGGTATATGTTTGTCTTTTTTACCTTTATCAGAGTACTAGCAGTATAGCCTGGCATTGTTCGGGTGTAATGAAAGCTTTAAAACTAATCCATGGTCCTGGAGCTCAGACTTTTTGGACATTGGCATGAAAGACTAAAAAGCAATAGTTGTTTCCAATTAAAGCGAAACCGTAGATTGAAAGAAAAATGAATGGATGTAAGTCAAATTTTGATTTCTTGGTATTGATATCAAATAAGTTTTTTTCGTCGTAAACTGAATTTTGAAGGCTAAATAAGTCCTCGGATTAAATGATATCATGGTTGAGACTAAGAACTACAATTATACCTACCGAGAGCCAAACCCGAAGCAAAAACTAAAATAAAAGGGCTGAAAAAATACAGATATACAGGCAGATAAACAGACACACACACAAACATCTTGCCTTTTATATATATATATATTATCGATTTTCTGCACTATTGTAAGAACTGCAACCTTTAAACTTCTGAATATCATTTCTTATGTCTTTGTCTATGAGTGTGAAATTTGATTAAAATCGGACCATTCCTTCTATAACCCGATGTTTTCGATTATCAATTTTTGATTTTTATTGGGGGTACCTCGACACAAAACCTAGCTAAAAACATTCACAGGCGCTTATACAACTGTGTAAATTTTCAAGAAAATTGGTTCAGCTGTTTTGGAGTCTATAGGTAACAGATACACACACACACAGACACACAGACACACACACACACACAGAGACAAATTTCCATTTATGAATAAGTTTAGATTTAGATTCTTAAATTACATTGTGTTTGCTTTTACTCAAAGCTTTTTCTGTTATCAAAAACTACTTTATTACTAGAGTTAGAAGATAATCTAAATTGGTTAGATTTATGAATATTGTCTAGTATTCTATGGTTATGGTTAGAATCTTTGTGGACGTATTTGTGATTGTAAGAATCTTTAGTGTATGGTTTGTACAGGCCATTATTAAGATCAAAAGTTGCATCAAATAAGTTGATCACTTTAGCAGTAGTACCAAAAAAAAAATTCAAATTTAGTACGGTCAATACATTTTTTTTTTTATCACTCTGAGCAAGCCAGTAACGCTACTGATGTGTAGGAAGCAACGTAAGAATGAAAAGACTGGAAAAGAGAAAGCTGGAAACCACATCCTAAACAGGGAACAAGGGATGAGCCTCTTCACCTGTTCAATAGATGTGGGTGGAGTGTGAACCGGGCAATAGTTTAGTCTATCTACTCCAACTGAAAAAAAAAAAAAGAAAAAAGAAAAGTGTGAAAAGATTGGAAAAGAGAAAGCCGGAAACCACATCCTAATCAGGGAGCAAGGGATGAGCCTCTTCACCTGTTCAATAGACGTGGGTGAACTGGGCTATAGTTTAGTCTATCTACTCCAATTGAAAAAAATTAAAAAAGAAAAGAGCGAAAAGATTGCATAATATGCGCCTGGTGATTGTCTAGTGCATGAAACTCTGATTCATGCTTGAGATATAGGATAATATGTATATTTATATATATTTTTGTTTCATATGATATATATATATATATATATATATATATGCACTTGTTATGAAAATTTTAAAAACAGTAACCACTTCTACGATTTATGCATTACTCTTCATTCATGAACTGAGTTCTCTTGGCTGCTGGTGTGTGTATACACTGCATATATAAAACATGCTAAAATTTCCTCTTTTCTCAGCCATGCACTGATAGCTTTGCAATAGGCACTCTGACTAACACTGAATGAGTCGAATTTTCAATCCTGGTTGGAAGTAAGTGGATGTCTAGCCACACTGATGAGCTATGATACAGCAAAACAGGCTTGTATGTGAATGACTATATATATATATATATATATATATATATATATATATATATGATATTGTTGTGGCATAGTTTTTGCATTGAAAGTTATAATTGTGTTTTGTCGGTTGCTAATTGACTTAATGCACCCTAAATATTAGGAACTTGGTAATTTTCCTCTGAAAGCTGACTCCTTAGTATTCAGCTAACTGCCAACTAATATCAACTACCTTAGTCCAACTATGTCCAAACTGGAACTAACTAATAGTTCTACTGAACTCCAACAGAACTCTAAAGAACTCTCTAGAACTCCTAAGAACTTCCCAAGAACTTCTCGAGTTAACTTCTTGCTAACTCTTATTAATATAGGAGGGAGTCCATTATCTGAGGAATGGGTGTGTTTCACCATAACAGATATGGAAGAAAAATATATATTTTTATATATTAAGAGACAGCATTAAGTGTATTTTATATTTTAAGACAAAATGAAAAACGTTCACTTGTGATGTGTTTCATCTGTTAGGATTTTATCTGACTGGGGTTGCTCACATTCTTATGACTACATATGTGCATTATATATATATATAAAATGTATACATGATTTAAGAGCTGATAAATTAATTTTTCTTTCTTGTCAGATAAAAAACATTAGAAGTAACAATAGCAACCAGGCTTAGCGTTGAATTCATCCTAAATTTTTATTGAGAATTCAAAAAGGCAGTAGAGAGTTTCAAACAGATCCATCTACATCATTTACCATTACTCAAATTAAAAATATATGTTTTTTTATAACCATTTCACCCCAAGCAAGGCAGTACTGCCACTGGTGTGCAGGGGTTTACATAAGAGGTGAGTGATGAGAAAGAGGAACAAGTTACAGGGGTTGTCAGAGAATGAGTAAGACAAGCATGAGAATACAGGTGTGAAGAGGGATGCATGAGAGTAGAGTGGAAAGGAAGAAGAACACAATAGAAGGGCTGTCAGGGAAAGGAAGCAAGTCAAGGAGATAATAGATAGCAGTTAACCTTGCATTTCAATTCTTGGAGATTGTAGCTGTCAGAGAAGCAAGTCTATGGAAAGGAATTCCACAGGCAGGAAGTGTGAGAAAAGAAGCTGAGAGAGCAGAAGTTGTGGTTACATTTGATTAGTTTTACTGTAAATGGGTAGGACCTAGTCCAGTAAATTCATGCAGAGAGGTCACCAGGGAGCTAAGCTCATCAAAGCAGAAGCTGTAAAAGTATTATAGAAAAGACAGAGGGAAGCCATATTATGTTGGTGTTGAAGTTGAGCTAATAGATTGAAGTCAATTACATTGCAGATTCTCCATTGGATTTTATCAAGAAGCCCCAGAGGCACTCAACCAGATATGACAGCAGTGTTCAGATAGTAGATTTATACATGTGCACGATGGATTCAGAATAAAAAACTCCCTGGTCTACACAGTGAACCAACCATAACAACAGATTTAGCTATGGGTTCAATGGAACTGAACAGAAAGTTTCCAGAGATGGCAAACAATGTGGATGTGTTGGATGAAGTGTTTCAGTAGCATACATTCTGCATTCACCAGATCTCAGACCATTGATAATTTCTTTATGTGCATGTCATCTTCATCATCACCGTCATCATCATCATCATCATCCTTTAATGTCCATTTCCATCCTGGCATGGGTCGGATGGGGTTTTCTTGATAGCTCATTCCCAGGCTGCCCGATTTCGTGCAAAGCCTGGATGTAATCTCAACTTCCTTAAATCATCTTTGATAAGCTGGATCCATGTTTTACACACTATACTTATGATATGAAATTGAACCTTCATGAAATATTAGGGCAAGTTTTACAGCTGTCTGCCCTTACTAACACCAACCAGTTTAGCAGACTGGAAACTTAGTATTTTTATCTAGATACTATCTCTAGGAAGGTTAGAGAGTTCAGCCTACCCTTTTCTAAACAGGGAAGGTGTGGAGGTCTTTATTTCAGTGATTTTCTTCTCTTAGACAAGTTGCTACCCAAAGCTAAAAACTCTTACCTATTTTAACAGTTTAACATTATGTTATATATCGCCATACGACGACAAAACAACAAACACGCATATATAAAAATATAAGGTTATATTTTTATTAATGACGACGAACCGTGTGGAATAGAGAACGGAAGGGTGAGAGGCACATGGAATGGGTTGACGGGAGTGTATTCTTGCTGTGGTGTTTCTCTGCTTCCACTGGCCGTTCTCTGCTGGCGAATCCGTGTGTCGAGGTCTTTATATAGTCTTCTAGAACCGGGACTTTCCTTCCGGTTTTGCCTCGCCCACGCAACGCCCACGTAATTCCCAGAGACACCTGTTCTGTTTGCCTCCGTAGTCATTTCCGCCGCTGTCGGAAATAAGGTCAAATGACATCCGCTCCGGCCTCGACAGGATGTATTTCACAAACACCTGTCTTGTCGCTTCGCCGCCCCCTTCACCGACAGGAAACACCATCGCTTGCATCACTTCCTCGGGTGGGGCCAGATTGTTATATTACAATTATACTAAGTATAATTAACACATCACTCAATATGCCCTAAGTCTAATTAATAAAACAAAAACTTTTAGGCAAAATTTGACTTTATTCATCAACATAGTCTTTTTCTAATAAAGTGATACACTGTTTCCAACACTTCTTTAATAATTTGATGCTTTTTTGTAGAATGATGTGTCTTTGGCCTCAAAATACGCCTAAGTTTCCAATATCACTTGTTCATTGGAGCCAAATCTCTTTTCCTGGAGGATTCTTTTGAGGTCTGCAAACAGCCAGTAGTTGCCTGGGGGCCAGATCTGGAAAATAGGGTGAATGCAGAAGAAATTCAAGGTGCAATTCATGTAGTTTTGCCATCATTGCAATAGACTTGTGACACTGTGCGTTATCTTAGTGACAGATCACTTTTCTTCTACATTTGTAGCTGTTCTTTGGCAATTTTTTCCTTCAAATGCACCAATAATGCTATATAATATTTTATATTGATGGTTCTTCTTTTCTCAAGGTAACTGATGAACAAAATACTTAACGCATCCAAAAATACGGAGACCAAAACCTGTTGTTTGCGTCTTTGGTTGCTTTAGAAGGCTTTCACTTGCTATCCACTCAGCTGATTTATTTTTGAAGTGAAGTGGTGGATCCATGTTTTATCCATTGTAACATATTTATGCAAAAACTTATTCTTGTTGCATTGAAACAGTTGTGAACAACGCTCTGAATCATCAATGAGGTGTTGTTTTTGATAGATTGTGAGCAAATGCAGTACACACTTTGAACACAGCTTTCTCATTGACAAATGTTCATGCAAAATGGTGAATACACTGCCTTATGATATGTTCAACTTCTTTGCTATCTCATGCAACTTCAATTTACGATCAGCCAAAATGAATCTGTGAAATTTTTTGGTGTTTTCTGGGACAACTGCTGATTTGGGGCGACTTGCCTGTTCTGCATTATTTGTGCCTGCATGATCCCATTTAAATCAGCATAACACCTCTTAACCATTGTTTCTGATAAAGAAAAGTTTGAATAACACTTATTAAGCCATTGCTTTGCTTGAATAGTATTTTTTCCTAAAAGAAACCTATGCTTTATCAACATAAAAAATTCTGATTTTTCTATTGTTTTGAAAATTTGCAACAGTAACCTTAATTAAATAACTGTAATTTGTAAACTAATAATCCAACTAGGCCCAAATGTTGTCATGTGCCATTTGAAGGGTAGTAATTCATAAAAATCATATGGATCTTTTTATTAGTGATGCCATCTATATGTCAGGCCTGGGACTTATTGAGTGATGTGTTTACAAGATAAAGTTTATGGTATAAAGTTGATGAGTTGAGGGCAGTTTTACAACTAAAATGCATACAAATATCAAATTTGAGGCAACAGAGACTTGATTCTACAGAAGAATGCTGAGAATACAATGGCCTGAACATATGAATAATGACCAAGTTTTAAAGAAAAATGAAAGTAAAAAATATATTGTGGGTTAGTTTGGTTATTTTTACAAGGCCAAATTTTAAAACCCTTTAATTTCTGTAGTGCTGTAATTTTTGCTGATTTGATTTCTTCTTATTTTTTTTAGACCGTTTTCTACTCCCTGCTTTTTTGTCTTTTTTTTTTATACCCTTTCATTTAGTTTTCTCTTCTTTCCCAATTCTAAAGGATATTCAGAGATTTCTCCTTCACTGCGTCTAATTTTTTCTATTTATTGCAGATTATTTGTTTTTTCTTAGCTCCCGTTTTGTTCTGTTTCTTTTCACATAATCTTACACAATTAAAATCAAAATTAAATAAAATAAAAAGCAAAATTAATTGCAAAGAATAAGAGAAAGTTTACAGTGAATTAGAGCTGAAGCTTCCATCTTACAAATGCCTCAGGCCTGTGAGCTAGTTTCAGTTGCAAACAGATTATCTCCCTTTATTAACTCTCCATCAAACTAGCGATGAAGATTGTTCATTTAAATATATAGAAAATAAATAGCGGATTAAGAATGAAAAAATATAGAAATTTTGTGTTTAAATTAAAATAAAATCATAAAAAATCATTGCAATTTCATTTAATTTCTCAAAGAGATAAAAGAATAAATAATTATGCTATATTTTTATAGATTTTTTGTATTCGTTAAGTGATGCCTTTCAACATATTTGCTGTCCATTGTGACCTAAGAGGTTTTCCTGTTGTTTCTTCTCTAAACGCATCATTATCTAAAAAGGTTTTCCTCAGTTTTTGCTTCTGGATAATCATTTACTGCTTACAACAAAACAATTTTCAAGGATTCTTATGGGACAAATTCTTTTTTGCCAATAAATGATCTTTAAGAGATAAACCCAATTTCAAGAAAATTACGGTAGTAATTCTATTCGTTCCATTTCTTTGCAGTCCCAATCTTCTTGCCACTTGAATCACTTTCACAGCCCGTAAGGAAGTTCATTTCTTGTCATAAAAAAGAAATGGTTTTATAATCATCTTTCTTTCATATTTTAAACTTGATCCAAAAGATTTGAACAAGTCTTGCAAGAAACTGTCAGTTCTCCCAACATGACACTGTCCCTTATCTAAGTTAAAGAGTTGTTAGTTTTGACATATTTGATGTATTATTTAGAAAAGTTAAAGTGATTTATCTGGTTAGTTAAATTAAAAAAAAAATCAAAAAGCTAACCAGTTCTGAATTAAATTCTTGTGAGGTTTGTAACAAAACTCTAACATGTTAATTTTTAAGGTGATGAGTTGATCAGATGTGCATTTGCTACCCAGCACAAATATTGAACTGATAACCTTCAAATAATGTAAACTTGTGCTTTAATAAATTGACCTGTTGAAATGGGTTCTGCCTATAGAGTTGTACATGGGCCTACAGTTTTTCATTTTTTTTTTTTTTAATTGTATCACCCCCAAGCAAGGCATTTTACTGCCACTGTTGTGCAGTGGGTACAGAGGAGAAAAGTTATAAGAAAGAGTGACAGGTTACAGGGGGTTTCAGGAAGTGGGTAATATAAGAGAATACTGATGAGAGTGGAGTGAACAAAGAAAGAAGCATAAAAGAGAGGATGCAGGTTAGTGAGATAGGAAATGACTCTTGATTTTACATTTAAATTCTTGAAGATTGTAGCTGTCAGGGAAACAAGTAAACGGAAGGTAATTCCATAGGCAGAAAGTGCAAGAAAAAAAGCTGCTGGAGTAGAATTTACATTTATATTTATTGGTTTCACAGTAAAAGGGTGGGACCTAGTTGCTAATCTTGTGACTCAAATAAATTAAAATTATAGGAGCACCAGTGAGCTACTGGAAAAAGATCTATTTACTTGGTTAGGTACATTGTCATGCTGAAATTGCTAGCAAGCTTCTCTCACTAGATCAGTTATGACTGTGTAGTGAGTTCAATCTTCACTTTTCAGCCTTGTGCCATGTCTAAGTTATGCTTAGAAAATCAGAATACACCAACATGGGGTAAGGGCTTGTGAGTTTGCTGCACAAGATTCACTACAACTGACAAATGAATTCAATATTCACTGGGTCTTTGAATTTTCAGCCTTGTGTCTCATCTCAGCTATGCTTAGTAAATCTCTAGAGATCAAGTTGATCTTTGGTTTACCTTCATTGAACTCTTTGCCTTTGGGCAGAGATGAACCCAGATGAGGCTATGCTGAAGGTCAGAGTCTCATCAAGGGTAAATAGATAAGACTTTGACTGAGCACATGTGGGGTCTATTGGAACTGTTTGTCTAAGCATACATTCTCAGAATTCTCCATGTTAAAAAACAACCTTGTACCACATCCCTTCTTTTAGGGAGGATTTTGTAAACACAATCTACTTGTCTGGTGAAGTTATAGTAGATTAGACCAATAATTTGAAATTTAGGAGTAGTATGCATTTGTTCTAAAAGAGTATAAACATGAGAGCTGATAATATGTTCAATAGATTTATCAAACATTTGGCCCTGATGAGCATTCTAATGCAAAGATTTTGTGTTAAATAACCTGATTAATCACTTCAAGATTTCTTGATTGATTGAATATTATAGCTCTGTAATCTTGGATATGCATTGTCCTGCAGTGGATATCAGCTCAGAAGAAGACATTGGAGGGCAGAGTTCTAATTCCATCTAAAGTCATTGCATTCACTTATGCACAAATACCCCTAAGAAATGTATTAATTCTTCTCTTCTTCTTCCAGCTATGGGTTAAAATAGCAGGACAGATTAGGTTTATAGCCCTGGTTGGTAACCAGTCTACCACAAAAAGTGATGGCAATCTACTGCAAGAAAATCTTCTACCCAGTAAGTTATGTCTCAAAAAAGACATGATCATTCAAGTGTATATAGCATTTAATTGACTGAATATTGAACTATCTTCATGTTCATTGTTGTCAACTGAAATGAAAGTTTTAATCTCTTGTTATCATATCTAAAACTTTCAGACAAGTTATTGTTGATATACAATTAAGATTTTATTGTTTATCCTCATCTTTGTTGTTGATTTTATCAAAGAGTTTAAGATGAGATATCCAATGAATTCTCCTGAATTAATTTCATTGTCATTTTTTGTTTTTGTTTTTTTGTCTGGGTACTTGAAATAATTTGTTGTTAATATACGATGTGTGGCTGCTGCCAAGTTACCCTAGAAAATAGGCCTAAATTCTTGTTTGGACCAGATCCCATTTTGCAAAATCAGCAGGTTCGTTTCTTGGCAAAGCCAATCCTGTATTCCATTACCAGTGGCTTTGTCACCCTTTAGGATAATATGACCAGACAAATTAGTACCCTTTCTGATCTATACTGTTATAAATGGTTGACCGCTCCCTTATACCTCCAGCGTAGGAATACACAGTCGTTGTTCTCAGGCCAAATGCCTAAAATGGCCTTTTCAGTTCCAGACGGCAAAGAGGATGGTCACACCTTAGTTTTTCTCCCTACTACTAGACACTGGTGCTAGTAATGTGTGCCAGAAAAGGTAAATATTTTCTTTGTTTTATCCCTAAAGTTGAATTGAAGCTAAGTATTTTTTAGCACCTTATAAATGTATTTTTAAAGCTTTGCTATTATTTCTAAGAATGTTTTTCTACCCTTCTTCGTAAATGTTAAAACCCAAAACTTTCCTCCTGATTTTTCTATTTATAAAAACCCTCATTCATTGTTTATTAAGTATAAAACTTCCCTAAAAGTTTTGTTCTCTTTAATGTTTTTTTTGTACCTCCAAAAAATATGATTTTATATTTTATTTTATGTTTCGTTTTTTTAATTTGTTACAGTTTTAACAAAGCTGCATTTATATGTGAAATAAATGTTGTCTTTTACATATTATGTGGCTTTTGTCAGTCCTTTTAAACACACTACTGATGCTAGACAGCCGCAACAGGATGAGCATTTTTATTTATCCTTGTCTTTATTATTTTGATTGAGACTTTAAAATAAGTAACTATTAATCTATCTAAACTTATTTATAAATGGAACTTTGTCTGTGTGTGTCAATGTGTGTGTGTGTGTCTGTGTCCGTTACCTATAGACTCCGAAACGGCCGAACTAATTTTCTTGAAAATTTACACAGTTGTACTATAAGCGTCTATGAGTGTTCTTAGCTAGGTTTTGTGTCGAGTTACCCCCCCGATAAATATTGAAAATCGATAATTGAAAAAATCAGGTTATAGAATCTAAACTTATTTATAAATGGAACTTTGTGTGTGTGTGTGTCTGTTAGCTATAGACTCCAAAACGGTTGAACTGATTTTCTTGAAAATTTACACAGTTGTACTATAAGTGCCTGCGAGTGTTCTTAGCTAGGTTTTGTGTCAAGGTACCCCCAATAAATATGGAAAATTGATAATCAATAATCGAAAAAATCGGGTGATAGAAGGAGTGGCCCAATTTTAATCAAATTTGATACACTCATAGACAAAGACATAAGAAATGATATTCAGAAGTTTCAAGGTTGCAGTTCTTAAAATAGTGCAGAAAATCGATAATATATATATATATAAGGCAAGATGTTTGTGTGTGTGTCTGTTTATCTGCCTGTATGTCTGTATTTTTTCAGCCATTTTATTTTAGTTTTTGCTTTGGGTTTGGCTCTAAGTAGGTATAATTGTAGTTCTTAGCCTCAGCCATGATACCATTTACTCAGAGGACTTATTTAACCTTCAAAATTCAGTTTACAATGAAAAACCTATTTGATATCGATACCAGGAAATCAAAATTTGACTTACATCCATTCATTTTTCTTTCAGTCTACAGTTTTGCTTTAACTGGAAACAACTATTGCTTTTTAGTCTTTCATGCCAATGTTCAAAGAGTCTGAGCTCCAGGACCATGGATTAGTTTTAAAGCTTTCATTGCACTAGAGCAACGCCGGGCTATACTGCTAGTATAGAATAAATGTTTGGTCTGTCTTTATTTTGGCAGTTATTTTTGTTTGCGATTTCAAGATGAGTTAATATCCAATTAGTGGTTTTGATTATATGCAATGAATTTTATTCACATTGTTTGGCTTGTAGTCCTCATCTTTATTTGCATATTCATAACATTTTGGCCATTGTGTTTGAATGCATGGTTCTGTTGTCATTTCGCGCTATCACGTGGTGTGACCTCATAGAACCGCATTGCAAATTTGCAAACTGTGTTTGTTATTTTAGGTGACTATTGCCATTGCCTAACGGAGTTTTATGTCAACACAAAATAAAATTGTCGGTGATGGTGGATGTTATTGTATTACCGTCTTAATAACTTCTCTGAAGATTGCTCATGTGAGACGAAAGCTTAGAACCAAATTAATAAAAAATTATCCAAATGTTGGAAAATTTTTGTCTTTATTTTCAAGTGAAATTAAAGCCAAAATATGACGTTTAGAATGGCTCATGATTAAACATAATAAACATTTATTGTCTCTTATATTTAACAGTATATGTTTAGAAAATATATATATATGAAAAATCTCTCAGTTAACCTGTAGAAAAGACAATATTTATAAATGTAAAAAACAAGAGAAAAACTGTATTAGTTACCAACGCATTTCATCCAATGTGGGGCTTTTGCAAGGCAAAAAATGAAATGAATTTATTAAAACAAAGTAACTAACAATGACAAAACAAAATGTCCTTAACAACTGAAAGAATTAAAGAACACTATTTTTATACTGCTAACTGAAAATTATGTCAAATACTGTCACGTGTGGAGATATTATTTTCATTGCTATGTTAATAGATTCAACCATTTTTTTTTATTTCTTGATGCTGTTGTGTACGTTTGTTTGGGAGAGTAGTAATTCTGTTAAAAAAGTGAAATATTACTCAAATTTTAATTTACACCCAGGCCTTTTCCCTATTTCAACATTTTTTTAACAGAATTACTACTCTCTCAAACACACACACACACACACACACACACACACACACGCACACACACACACACATATATATATATATATATATATATATATATATATAACTATAAATTTGTCATTGAACACATCTCAAAAAACCCACCAAGTACAAATGTGGAGGGGAAAAAATGGTAACAAAAAAAGAAACAAATTAAGCACTTGAACATTAGTCAAAGTACTAGCCGAAAGAAAAAAACCCTGAGACGAGTAACCTAACACGTAAAGCACTCAATACACAAGTAGAGCAAACAAGAAAGAAAGTAGCTAACCTAGAGAGTTAATGAACCTACCAAGGTTTCACCAATTTGGATCTTCAGGGAAAGTTGGCTAAAAAGGCTAAAATTCTTTCTGATATATATATATATATATATTCATACATGATTCTCGCCTATAAAAAGAACATCATTTCATTGCTTGACACAATTTATCTGGGGTCAGGAGTAAATTATTAATCATAGCTGTGGCGATTAATTTCTTTCCGACTAGAAAGAAACACGATTACAAATGTTACTTTTGATTTTACTCTTGTGATGATGTATACAATACTGCACTAAGTTTGATTACATTCGTTCTGAAGGAAGTAAGAAACGCTCTAACAGAAAGGAAATCAGTCATGTGGCTTCCCTGTGCCTCTTCTACAAGTACTTTCATGGCTTCTGCTCCGATGAGCTTAGATCACTGGTGCCGCCTAAGCAGGAATTTACACGAGATACTAGATTAGCAACTAGGCCCCACCCTTTTACAGTTAAACAAATAAGATGTAACCGTAAATTCTACTCCAACAGCTTCTTTTCTCGCGCTTCCCGCCTGTGGAACTCCCTTCCACAAGTCTGCTTTCCCGACAGCTACAATCTCCAGGTGTTTAAATGTAGGGTCAATAGACACCTCCTATCACACTAACTCCCAACTATTCTCACAACACTCTCATCTACCCAACCCTCATTCTTGATATCCTTACCCGCCTATCACCCACCCTCTGACATTTCCTATATTTAATCAGCCTTTCTCCACTCTACGTAGCCCCCTGCACAGTAGTGGCAGTGACATGCCTTGCTCGGGGTTAAACGCTTATAAAAAAAAAAAAAAAAATCAATTCCAATATCGTTCAGTTCCATTGGTATGATGAAGAATAATTTTGAACGTGTCTTTTGTGGTCAGATTACAAATAATACTTTAGTGCAATTAAGTTTTACTTGATATTCCTCATGTATTCTTTCTACGCTATTTCATTGTACACCCTTGTGCCAATTAATTGAAACAAAACGAATGTCTTCCTAGGATCCTGTTTGTTCCCTTACCTTGATAAAAGACTGATAGCTGAAAGGCTAACTCCAACAATATCAGCAATCTCTCTCTAAGATCTGCCAGTGTGTTCGTGAAGTGTTAAAATGATCGTACGCTTCCTTAGAGTAAGGTCCATCACAGACAAATGCCAGAGGACATCTAATCGATAGTCGAGACAATAATGTCTTAGCGTGATAAAAATCTGATCTAATCACGAATGACGCAATACTTTTTATGGTCAAACAATATTTGCTACAGTTTTGAATGAAAATGTATTTCGTTGCTGTCATTCGCACATACTAATATATACACACTTAATTCATCTATAGTTTAAATACGCTTGACATACATTATTTTCACTTACATATACTGACATTCATAATAAACATGGAGTGTTTTTATAACACATGAAACACACACTTAAACAGATATGTTTTTCCTCTACATTTAAAATATTCATCTATTGCTTTATTACATGTGACACATATCTGACCAATGTAATCATACCTTAATCAACATACTGTCTCTGTGGAATTTTAAAAAGATTTTAAAAGTTTTTTAAATCATTCGTCTTTAGAGAAGCTTTCCGAATTCCTGTTGAATCTCATTGTATTCACTTATGCACAAATACCCTTGAGAAAGGTATTAATCCATCTTTTCCTTGCAGTTATGGGTTAAATAGCAGGACAGATTGGGTTGTATAGTCTTGGTCGGCAACCAGTCTACCGCAGAAAGCAATGACAACCTACTGTGGGATAATCTTCTGCCCAGTCAGTCATGTCTCTTTCGAGACATGATCGCCCAAGCGTGTATCACGTATGGCACTTAACTGACTGATTGTTGTTGATCTGGGGTTAGATCCAATAAATACACAATGCAGAGTAATACAGTAGAAAACACAATATATTGAAGAGAAATATATACAGAAAGGATTAGTAGAATGTCGTACAATATGGTTAGTCAAATACGAGATAATACGAGACGTGAGACTTGGCAATGTTGCCCTCAGGACTAGATTGCTGGGATACACTAACACTGTTAATGCTCTATAGACCACTAATGACTACTACAATATATAGTCTTAGGAAGAGTCCATATTAGTGTAAATAGGGAAGGTGACCCAACACTTGTTAAAGTGAAACATATTAAAGACACTTTTTTCCTACCACTTCTTTACTTATTCTCTCTCTCTCTCTCTCTCTCTATATATATATATATATATATATATATCATCATCATCATCTCACCCTTTTACACCCAATGGTGTGTAGGGCAGTAACTTTTTGTTACTGTTTCCGTAACAAACTGTTTTTTTTTGTTTTTTTGTTTTTTATGAGTTGTTAGCCCTGTGCCCAATGGACCGGTGGACCATTCTTGGTCCTTACATTTACAGCACCTGGTATTCCCAAATGGTCACCCATCTAAGTACTGACCAATCTCAATGTTACTTAACTTTGGTGATCGGATGAGAACCAGTGTATTCAACACGATGTAGCCGTATGTATGTATATATATATATATATATATATATATATATATATTAAGTCAGTGATTGAGTTAACAATGAAAAGATTTTTCAGACACTGGAGAAGCTTTAATAAAAGTGAGACATGTTAGACTGAGACATGTTTTCTAACTTGTTCTTTATTTATTTTCTCATATATACATCCACATGTGTCTAACACAGAGAAATTATGACATATCTAAACAACTAAAAGTGAGCAAAAAATGGGAACCTTACTTATATCCACATTACACCCTCGCTGGTCGCCAAGATAATTGCACAACTTGACCCGCACAAAGCGAGCGGCGGTGACAGAATCCTAGTCATAGGACTGAAGAAATGTGCCCCAGAACTCTCCTCTGTCCTCTCTAAACTCTATAACCTCTGCCTATCTGCTTCCTGTTTTCCTGCCTGTTGGAAGTCCTCCTGTGTAGTTCCTATATTTAAGAATTCTAGCGAACCCTCAGACCCCACCAATTACCGTCCTATTAGTCTCCTTCCGATCTTTGGCAAAGTTTTCGAAGCCATTATCAACACCGAGGTGATTCAGCATCTCACGGCCCACAGGCTTCTCTCTGACAAACAGTACGGGTTTTGCTTCACCAGGTCTACTGCTGATATGCTAACGACCATTACCGAGTACATATACCGGGCACTTGACAAGAATGGCGAAGCCCGAACCATTGACTTGGATATCTCCAAAGCATTCGACAGGGTCTGGCATGCTGGTCTCTTGTGCAAACTGCTGAGCTACAGGATAACTGGACATCTGTTTGACCTCATCCAGTCATTCCTCTCTAACCGCACATTGAAGGTGGTATTAAATGGGCATGCCTCCCAAAACTACCATACGAACGCAGGCGTCCCTCAAAGTTCTATCCTAGGTCCCACGCTCTTTCTGATGTACATTAATGATCTCCCCAATGCCATTAGATCCCAAGTTGGCATGTATGCCGACGACACAACAATCTACTCCCGCATCGATCAGAAACCAGGTGTGGGCGACAAAGTGAACCTCGCTGCCGTGCTTGAAAAGGACCTCCAATCCGTAGTGGCCTGGGGTAGGAAATGGCTAGTAAATTTCAATGCTTCTAAAACGAAGCTGTTATCAACTAAACACTATAGACAATCGCATTTACCTCCCATTAGCATGGGACAGGCTAGCCTCCCAGAGAGTAAAATACTACGCCTCCTTGGCATTACATTTTTGGCAGACCTCAAATGAAATGACTATACTGAATCCATTGCCAAATCTGCTGCTATGAAAGTCGGCTCTCTGTGCAAGGCCCAGAAGTTTTTTCCCACCTGAATCTATTCTGCACATATACAAATCTACCATCCGCCCGTGTATTGAATATTGCTGCCATATCTGGTCGAGTGCCCCTGCTGCTCCCCTTGGGCTTCTTGACAAAATACAAAGGAGGATCTGTAACGTGGTTGATACTGACTTGGCAGACCGGCTGCAACCACTCTCTCACCGGCGTGATGTGGCTTCCCTGTGCCTCTTCTACAAGTACTTTCACGGCTTCTGCTCCGATGAACTTAGAACTTGCCGCCTAAGCAAGAATTTACACAAGATACTAGATTAGCAACTAGGCCCCACCCTTTTACAGTTAAACAGATAAGATGTAACCGTAAATTCTACTCCAACAGCTTCTTTTCTCGCGCTTCCCGTCTGTAGAACTCCCTTCCACAAGTCTGCTTTCCCAACAGCTACAATCTCCAGGTGTTTAAATGTAGGGTCAATAGACACCTCCTATCACTCTAACTCCCAATTATTCTCAGAACACTCTCATCTACCCAACCCTCATTCTTGATATCCTTACCCGCCTATCACCCACCCTCTGACATTTCCTATATTTATCCATCTTTTCTCCACTCTATGTAGCCCCCTGCACAGTAGTGGCAGTGAAATGCCTTGCTCGGGGTGAAACGCTTATAAAAAAAAAAACAAAAAATATACTAAAGGAAAAACTGGAGTTATAGCAGTTTCTCTATGAACCTGGTAAGAACCATGAGGTTTTCTCGGGAAGACCTACCAATGTGGGCTAGGGATGTCCTTCTTCTCCTGGCTCTACATTGCAACTGGTCTTCACCACTCTATCTGGTGACATCACTTACTGCCTATCATGTATCCCTCATGACTATCTCAACAAAAGAGACACAATAATCTTTTATATCCCTACAATGTTTTACCCTGTCTTCATCTTAATTGTTGTCTTGTTTGAGAATTTAATATTTAATGAATGTTTTAGATTTTTTCAAGGGATATTTGATTTAGATTTCAGCAACAGAAAAGCAGTTGTAAAGAAGGATACTGAAAATACTATGGAGAGAGGGTGTAAATAATGAGAAAATCTTACAGAAATACAAAGGAGGATCTGTAACGTGGTTGATACTGACTTGGCAGACCGGCTGCAGCCGCTCTCACACCGGCGTGATGTAGCTTCCCTGTGCCTCTTCTACAAGTACTTTCATGGCTTCTGCTCCGATGAGCTTAGATCACTGGTGCCGCCTAAGCACGAATTTACACGAGATACTAGATTAGCAACTAGGTCCCACCCTTTTACAGTTAAACAGATAAGATGTAACCGTAAATTCTACTCCAACAGCTTCTTTTCTTGCGCTTCCCGCCTGTGGAACTCCCTTCCACAAGTCTGCTTTCCCGACAGTTACAATCTCCAGGTGTTTAAATGTAGGGTCAATAGACACCTCCTATCACACTAACTCCCAACTATTCTCACAACACTCTCATCTACCCAACCCTCATTCTTGATATCCTTACCCGCCTATCACCCACCCTCTGACATTTCCTATATTTATCCATTCTCGGTATCCCTACCCACCTATCACCCACCCTCTGACATATCCTATATTTAACCATCTTTTCTCCACTCTATGTAGCCCCCTGCGCAGTAGTGGCAGTGAAATGCCTTGCTCGGGGTGAAACGCTTATAAAAAAAAAACAAAAAATATACTAAAGGAAAAACTGGAGTTATAGCAGTTTCTCTATGAACCTGGTAAGAACCATGAGGTTTTCTCGGGAAGACCTACCAATGTGGGCTAGGGATGTCCTTCTTCTCCTGGCTCTACATTGCAACTGGTCTTCACCACTCTATCTGGTGACATCACTTACTGCCTATCATGTATCCCTCATGACTATCTCAACAAAAGAGACACAATAATCTTTTATATCCCTACAATGTTTTACCCTGTCTTCATCTTAATTGTTGTCTTGTTTGAGAATTTAATATTTAATGAATGTTTTAGATTTTTTCAAGGGATATTTGATTTAGATTTCAGCAACAGAAAAGCAGTTGTAAAGAAGGATACTGAAAATACTATGGAGAGAGGGTGTAAATAATGAGAAAATCTTACAGAAATACAAAGGAGGATCTGTAACGTGGTTGATACTGACTTGGCAGACCGGCTGCAGCCGCTCTCACACCGGCGTGATGTAGCTTCCCTGTGCCTCTTCTACAAGTACTTTCATGGCTTCTGCTCCGATGAGCTTAGATCACTGGTGCCGCCTAAGCACGAATTTACACGAGATACTAGATTAGCAACTAGGTCCCACCCTTTTACAGTTAAACAGATAAGATGTAACCATAAATTCTACTCCAACAGCTTCTTTTCTCGCGCTTCCCGCCTGTGGAACTCCCTTCCACAAGTCTGCTTTCCCGACAGTTACAATCTCCAGGTGTTTAAATGTGGGTCAATAGACACCTCCTATCACACTAACTCCCAACTATTCTCACAACACTCTCATCTACCCAACCCTCATTCTCGGTATCCTCACCCGCCTATCACCCACCCTCTGTTATTTCCTATATTTAACCAGCCTTTCTCCACTCTACGTAGCCCCCTGCACAGTAGTGGCAGTGACATGCCTTGCTCGGGGTGAAACGCTTATAAAAAAAAAACAAAAAATATACTAAAGGAAAAACTGGAGTTATAGCAGTTTCTCTATGAACCTGGTAAGAACCATGAGGTTTTCTCGGGAAGACCTACCAATGTGGGCTAGGGATGTCCTTCTTCTCCTGGCTCTACATTGCAACTGGTCTTCACCACTCTATCTGGTGACATCACTTACTGCCTATCATGTATCCCTCATGACTATCTCAACAAAAGAGACACAATAATCTTTTATATCCCTACAATGTTTTACCCTGTCTTCATCTTAATTGTTGTCTTGTTTGAGAATTTAATATTTAATGAATGTTTTAGATTTTTTCAAGGGATATTTGATTTAGATTTCAGCAACAGAAAAGCAGTTGTAAAGAAGGATACTGAAAATACTATGGAGAGAGGGTGTAAATAATGAGAAAATCTTACAGAAATACAAAGGAGGATCTGTAACGTGGTTGATACTGACTTGGCAGACCGGCTGCAGCCGCTCTCACACCGGCGTGATGTAGCTTCCCTGTGCCTCTTCTACAAGTACTTTCATGGCTTCTGCTCCGATGAGCTTAGATCACTGGTGCCGCCTAAGCACGAATTTACACGAGATACTAGATTAGCAACTAGGTCCCACCCTTTTACAGTTAAACAGATAAGATGTAACCGTAAATTCTACTCCAACAGCTTCTTTTCTCGCGCTTCCCGCCTGTGGAACTCCCTTCCACAAGTCTGCTTTCCCGACAGTTACAATCTCCAGGTGTTTAAATGTAGGGTCAATAGACACCTCCTATCACACTAACTCCCAACTATTCTCACAACACTCTCATCTACCCAACCCTCATTCTCGGTATCCTCACCCGCCTATCACCCACCCTCTGTTATTTCCTATATTTAACCAGCCTTTCTCCACTCTACGTAGCCCCCTGCACAGTAGTGGCAGTGACATGCCTTGCTCGGGGTGAAACGCTTATAAAAAAAAAACAAAAAATATACTAAAGGAAAAACTGGAGTTATAGCAGTTTCTCTATGAACCTGGTAAGAACCATGAGGTTTTCTCGGGAAGACCTACCAATGTGGGCTAGGGATGTCCTTCTTCTCCTGGCTCTACATTGCAACTGGTCTTCACCACTCTATCTGGTGACATCACTTACTGCCCATCATGTATCCCTCATGACTATCTCAACAAAAGAGACACAATAATCTTTTATATCCCTACAATGTTTTACCCTGTCTTCATCTTAATTGTTGTCTTGTTTGAGAATTTAATATTTAATGAATGTTTTAGATTTTTTCAAGGGATATTTGATTTAGATTTCAGCAACAGAAAAGCAGTTGTAAAGAAGGATACTGAAAATACTATGGAGAGAGGGTGTAAATAATGAGAAAATCTTACAGAAATACAAAGGAGGATCTGTAACGTGGTTGATACTGACTTGGCAGACCGGCTGCAGCCGCTCTCACACCGGCGTGATGTAGCTTCCCTGTGCCTCTTCTACAAGTACTTTCATGGCTTCTGCTCCGATGAGCTTAGATCACTGGTGCCGCCTAAGCACGAATTTACACGAGATACTAGATTAGCAACTAGGTCCCACCCTTTTACAGTTAAACAGATAAGATGTAACCGTAAATTCTACTCCAACAGCTTCTTTTCTCGCGCTTCCCGCCTGTGGAACTCCCTTCCACAAGTCTGCTTTCCCGACAGTTACAATCTCCAGGTGTTTAAATGTAGGGTCAATAGACACCTCCTATCACACTAACTCCCAACTATTCTCACAACACTCTCATCTACCCAACCCTCATTCTCGGTATCCTCACCCGCCTATCACCCACCCTCTGTTATTTCCTATATTTAACCAGCCTTTCTCCACTCTACGTAGCCCCCTGCACAGTAGTGGCAGTGACATGCCTTGCTCAGGGTGAAACGCTTATAAAAAAAACAAAAAATATACTAAAGGAAAAACTGGAGTTATAGCAGTTTCTCTATGAACCTGGTAAGAACCATGAGGTTTTCTCGGGAAGACCTACCAATGTGGGCTAGGGATGTCCTTCTTCTCCTGGCTCTACATTGCAACTGGTCTTCACCACTCTATCTGGTGACATCACTTACTGCCCATCATGTATCCCTCATGACTATCTCAACAAAAGAGACACAATAATCTTTTATATCCCTACAATGTTTTACCCTGTCTTCATCTTAATTGTTGTCTTGTTTGAGAATTTAATATTTAATGAATGTTTTAGATTTTTTCAAGGGATATTTGATTTAGATTTCAGCAACAGAAAAGCAGTTGTAAAGAAGGATACTGAAAATACTATGGAGAGAGGGTGTAAATAATGAGAAAATCTTACAGAAAATAGAAGCAAAAATGACAATTATTCATCGAATCAGTAAACGACAGCTGAAATTTCTTGGATGAACATTGAAGGAGATTGTAGAATCTGGCACATACAGAATATATTAAAGGTAAAATGGACAGAGAGGAAGCAGCAAGCCACCTACCTAATAATGTTGTGTGAAT
This sequence comes from Ascarosepion bandense, assembly GCA_037127315.1. Lineage (NCBI taxonomy): Eukaryota > Metazoa > Mollusca > Cephalopoda > Sepiida > Sepiidae > Ascarosepion > Ascarosepion bandense. The sequence continues at coordinate 1,394,445 of JBBBDQ010002153.1, forward strand.
GGATTGCAAAATGGGTGGTGGGAAGAATAGTGAAAAGACAAAACATGCTTGGAACTACAAAGAACAGGAATTATTCACATTATTTACATTATTTACACTGCTGTCCTCATCTTTATTGCCATTTTCATGAGGTTTTGGATATTATATCCTCCAACCTTCTGGTGATTGGAATTTTGAACAACCTTTTATTTCATTCACTGGAATAGATTATTCTAGTTCCATGAGTCATGCTACTTCTAGATATATCAATTTAACTCAAATCTCTAAGTTTTTATTCACCATTGATGTAGCTAAGTATTGAATTCATTGAACAAGATAAAGGGTTCAGTTTAAAATTCCAATAATCTGAAGAAGGTTGAAGATTACAACTGTCAAATCGTTGTGAATACGGCAACAAAGATGAAGACAACAGTCTAAACAATGTAAATAGTGTAAATAGTTACAACATCTCATATCAGAAATATAAACTGATGTCAAAGGTGAATATGGCAACAAAAAATGAGGACAACAGTCCTAACAATGTAAATAGTATAAATAATTACAATACCTCTTCTCAGAAATATAGCCATATATTGAAGATGAATATGGCAATAAAGATGAGGACAACAGTCCTAACAATGTAAATAGTGCAAATAATTACAATACCTCATCTCAGAAATATAGACAGATATTGAAGGTGTATATGAAAATAAAGATGAGGAAAACAGTCCGAACTATGTAAATAGTGTAAATAATTATCTCAGAAATATAGACAGATATTAAAGGTAAATATTGCAACAAAAATGAGGATAACAGTCTGAACAATGTAAATAGCGTAAATAATAACAATACCGCATCACAGAAATATAGCCATATATTGAAGGTGAATATGACAACAAAGATGAGGACAACAGTCCGAACAACTTAAATAGTGTAAATAATTATAATACCTCATCTCAGAAAAATATAGACAGATGTTGAAGGTGAATATGGCAACAAAGATGAGGACAACAGTTCTAACAATGTAAATAGTGTAAATAATTACAATACCTCATCTCAAAAATATAGACTAATAAAGAATAGAAAGTTATGGGAATCATTGTTGCCGATGTACTGAAGAAGAAGGTGCATATTCAATATATTAATGATATAATCATATTATTGTGCGATAATGATATATATATTTTTAAATATCAAGAAGAATATTGGGGAAAATGTATAACAAAGTGAAAAGTTTTTTTTAACGCATTTTGTTCTTCAGGATTTAATCAGACTAAATTTTTTATGTTATGTGACTACACATGGATATGAACCAGGGATATTGGGAATTTTGATTTTAAAACTTTTTTTTAAACTACCCACTTTCATTAAGATTCTTTTTTTTGTTTTGTTTTTATCACCTTTGTTATAATAGATGTTCTGCTAGGAATGGTGAAATGTTCTAAGAGCCCAGGGACAAATTTACAGTAGATGACTTTGCAATCAAGGCACACTCCAGACATTTTTGTTGGAATGAATTGGGTTTTTTTTTTTGTTTTTTTTTTTTGTCAGAGTTGCATTTTTATGTTAAAATTACGGTCATTTCTGTTAGGAAAACGTCGTAAGAATGAACTTCTTCATACTAAAAATTTCTTCAAAATGGAGTCAATGTTAGACAAAGTTTTTTGATTTCACTATTACTGTCAACTTAATCAGCAAAATTTATGATTCCAAAAATATTAGTTTTAGAATTTTAATAGAATCTAAGTATATGAAACTGGATTTATACATTTGATTTATTCTTGAAAATTGATAGTAAAAGAATTAAACACAGTTTATTTTGACCATTATACACTCTGGCCTTCTTCAGGATCTGTCTATATTTCTGAGATGAGGTATTGTAGCTACTTACACTGTTTACATTGTTCAGAATGTTGTCCTCATCTTTATTGTCATAATCATGACGTTTCGGTTGTTTTACACTCTGGCCTTCTTCAGGATCTGTCTATATTTCTGAGATGAGGCATTGTAACTATTTACACTGTTTGCATTGTTCAGAATGTTGTCCTCATCTTTATTGTCATAATCATGACGTTTCGGTTGTTTTACACTCTGGCCTTCTTCAGGATCTGTCTATATTTCTGAGATGAGGCATTGTAACTATTTACACTGTTTGCATTGTTCAGACTGTTGTCCTCATCTTTATTGTCATAATCATGATGTTTCAGTTGTTGTACACTCTGGCTTTCTTCAGGGTCTGTCTATATTTCTGAGATGAGGTATAACTGTCTGCATTGTTCAAACTGTTATCCTTCTCTTATTGTCATATTCTCAATGTTCAATCTTCACTGAGTACCTCATATTTGTGGTCTTGTGGCACATCTAAATAACATAGAAAATCAAATCTTTCTGAAGTTTGTCCTCAAATATGTGATGCAGCAGGTGTATATACTGGAGAAGAGTATTAGTTTGGAAAATAATATCCGGTTTTTACAATAAATCTTTTGATTGTGTTCTAATATATTATTATAATAGTTGAAAAAAATATTGCTCATTGCTAATGATTCAAGTGTCATCTTTGTTAATTTTATATAAAATCTCTTTCAGAATAGTGATGAAAGAGAAAATCAGCTACCTTGAAAAAGAGTTCATGTTTTGCGTGTCGTCTGCCGAAAGAAGATTAAAGAAAAGTGTTAGCTCAAAAAGAGCTACTGTAAGTATCAGAGAAGTTATGCTAATGGTCTTTCCTCCCTGTCTGGTTTGGCCATTCAAAAACTCACTCAGTGAATAAGGGCCATTGCTTTTGCTGACCGGAGGAAGATTTTTGAGCATTGAGAGGGAAAGCATAAGTTTTGAGCTTGGTGAGTGAAAGTGCATTTTCACTGCTGCAGTGGGAGTAGTTGTATTTTGGCCCCATTTTTCTTGCTACGTTGCCTGATGGTTCATTCACACCAGATCTGCAATTGAGCTTTGTGTTGATGCATGGAATTTTTTTTTTTCCTTGTTTGTTTTTACTGACACCATAAGTTAATACTCAATTACAAGAATTTAACTTAAAACATTCAGTCAGTCAGTTAAGTGCCATACGTGATACACGCTTGGGCAATCATGTCTCGAAAGAGACATGACTGACTGGGCAGAAGATTATCCCGCAGTAGGTTGCCATTGCTTTCTGTGGTAGACTGGTTGCTGACCAAGGCTACAGAACCCAATCTGTCCTATTATTTAACCCATAACTGGAGGGAAGAGATGGATTAATACCTTTCACAAGGGTATTTGCGTGTAAGCAAATGCAAGGAATTCAACTGGAATTTGAACTCGGCTTCCCAATTGTTTGTTCTGAGCCGATATCCACTGCACCACGACACACATCTTAAATGTGAAAAAAGTTAATACATGGTCATAATGTTTCTCAAATTGCTGCATACATTAACATACCATGCAGTGAAGGATTGATTTCTGATCAGACAGTTTGGTGCTTGTTTCTGAAGTTCCACAGTAGGGATACAAGTCCAGAAGCTCAAGGATTTATGCTACTTCTTCTGGCCCAACACACTAGCCATTCATACAGCTATGTTTTTTACAGCAATATTTAAAAATTTGCTAGGTAGCTAGATTATAAATTTAAGAAATAGAATGCTGATTCGAAAAACCATGTGGCTATTCTTGTTATCCACATTCAAGTGAATTTTTTAAATGCCAAATTAGAAATATATGTCCATGAAATTAGCCTGTTTGTATGTGGTGTTGTTTCCACAGATTCACATACCACAACATATTTCAGTTCACTGTTTTGCTGTTCATTATATCACATTCATTACTTGTATGGAATGGCTTTTAACATGTGCAAGTAACTGAAAAATATAGCCACAATAAGTATAAAGCTAAACTAAAAATGTTAAAATAAAATGAGTTGGATATCCTGGCAGTCTCATTTGGTCATAATGCTTTTCTGCATACATTAACAGAGCATGCAGTGAAGGATCTACTTGTGATCAGACAGTACAGCACTTCTTTCCTCGGGCTTCTTGACAAAGTACAATGGAGAGTCTGTAATGTGTTCGATACCGACTTGGCGAACCAGCTGCAGTCTCTCTCTCGCCGGTACAACATGGCTTCCCTGTGTCTATTCTATAAATACCTTCACGGCTTCTGCTCTGATGAACTAGTGCCCTCTGATCACTAGTGCCCTCTAGGTACGAATTTGCACAAGATACTAGATTAGCAACTAGATTCCACCCTTTTACAGTGAAACCGATAAAATGCAACCGCAATTTCTACTCCAACAGTTTCTTTTCTTGCACTTCCCGACTGTGGAATTCCCTTCCACATGATTGCTTCCCTGCCGACTACAATCTCCACGAGTTTAAATGTAAGGTCAATGGACACCTCCTAACACACTAACCATCTTTCAAACACTCTTCTCATCTACCCAACCCCCAGCCTCGGTATCCTTACCCATCTATCACCCTCCTTCTGATATTTCCTATGTCTAACCACTCTTTCTCTTCACCTTCCCCTATGTAATCCCATGCGCAATAGTGGCAGTGGAATACCTTGCATGGGGTGAAATGATTAAAAAAAAAAATCAAAAGTGAGAAAACGAGTCCTGAAGCTCAAGGTGGTAGGGATGTTGATCTGCAATTGATAATAAACACCTGGAAATATTAGCCAAACAAAACCCACATCAAAGTGTCAGAGATATGTCTCGAATAATGGATGTCAGCATTTCAACAATATCAGAACATCTCCAGAAAATTGTCAAGGTGAAGAAACTTTATAAATGGGTTCCACTTGAACTCAGTGAAAGTCAAAGACATTTTGAAGTGTGTTCTATGTTGCATCTGCAAAATTCAAATGATCCATTATTGGATTGAATAGCAACGAGAAATGGATCCTTTGTGATAATTGTAAATGATTGACTTAAAGGCTTGATCATGATGAAGGACATAAACACTTTCCAAAACTGAAAATCCACTAGCAGAAGGATATGGTGACAGTCTGGTGATATGCCATTGACATTATCCATGTCCTTTTTCGGGAATCTAACAGGATCATCCCTGCCAAAATTTACTGCCAGAAACTTGATGAAAAATTGGTTAGCACAACAACATAGCAGTACAGAAGCTTCTCTAGATCAAGTGCCAAGTAGGCATCTGTGCAGATGACACCACAGTTTACTACTGCATCAGTAAGAAACCCAGCATGGCGGACAAACATAATCTTGCTGCTGATCTTGAGAGGGATCTACATTCTGTGGTGAATTGGAGTAAGAAGTGGCTTATAAATTTCAATGCATCTAAGACCAAGCTACTGTCTGCAAATCATCACAGGCAACCTCTCCTGCCTCCCATAAGCATGAACCAAGCAAGTCTCCCTGAGAGCAATACACTGTGCCTCCTCGGCCTTAACCTCTCTTTCGATCTCAAGTGGAACCACTACATTGAGTCAATAGCTAAATCCACTGCTAGGAAGGTTGGGTCACTGTGTCAGGCCAGGATGTTTTTCCCGCCTGAATCTATCCTGCATATATACAAATCAACCATTCATTCATGCATGGAGTACTGCTGCCATATATGGTCAGGCACCTGTGCTGTTCATCTCAGTGTTCTTGATAGACTCCAAAGAAGAATCTGTAATGTGATAGGTATCAACTTGGCGGTTCGACTCCAGCCACTTCTTTGTCTGTTCTATAAATACTTTCATGGCTTCCGCTCCAACAAACTTAAGTCACTGGTGCCTCTGCAACAGGTGTTTACTCATGCAACCAGACTGGCAACTGGGTCTCACCCATTCACAGTTAGATCAACCAAATGCAGACGACAAATCTACTCCTGCAGCTTCTTTTCTCGCACTTCCTGCCAGTGGAACTCACTTCTATATTTTTGCTTTCCTGACAGCTACAACTGAGAGGAATTTAAATGCAATGTCAATACTCATCTCTTAACCACTTGACTCTAGTTCTTTCTTCACCACTCTGTATATCCTTTCCTTTCTCTCCACCTTTGCAACTGTCATCACACCTGTATTTCCATCCTTCTCTTCCTCCTTTCTAACTGCCTCGTCTTTCTCTTCACTCTCTTCTATCTATTCTTTTTACTCTTATGTAGCCCCCTGCACGTCAGTGGCGTTACCGCCTTGCTCGGGGTGATACGATAATATAGAATACAAGACAACTTGGACACACCCACCATGTTTCCCTGTTCTTTCACCCACTGACTATGACTTTTTCAAGCATAAATAAAATTTTTTAAGCCAAAAGATATTCTGTTGAAACAGAAAATACAAAAACTCTATTCAAAGATTTCTTGGTGCCCAAACATTTAGTTTTATTATAGGGACATAAGTAACCTTTTATTATAGAGGTATAAATAACCTTTTATTATAGAGGCATAAGTTACCTTTTAAAATAGAGGCATAAGTAACCTTTTATTATAGAGGTATAAATAACCTTTTATTATAGAGGTATAAATAACCTTTTATTATAGAGGCATAAGTAACCTTTTATTATAGAGGTATAAATAACCTTTTATTATAGAGGCATAAGTAACCTTTTATTATAGAGGTATAAATAACCTTTTATTATAGAGGTATAAGTAACCTTTTATTATAGAGGTATAAATAACCTTTTATTATAGAGGTATAAGTAACCTTTTATTATAGAGGTATAAATAACCTTTTATTATAGAGGCATAAGTTACCTTTTATTATAGAGTATAAATAACCTTTTATTATAGAGGTATAAATAACCTTTTATTATAGAGGTATAAGTAACCTTTTATTATAGAGGTATAAATAACCTTTTATTATAGAGGTATAAGTAACCTTTTATTATAGAGGTATAAATAACCTTTTATTATAGAGGCATAAGTAACCTTTTATTATAGTGGTATAAATAACCTTTTATTATAGAGGCATAAGTAACCTTTTATTATAGAGGTATAAATAACCTTTTATTATAGAGGCATAAGTAACCTTTTATTATAGAGGTATAAATAACCTTTTATTATAGAGGCATAAGTAACCTTTTATTATAGAGGTATAAATAACCTTTTCTTATAGAGGTATAAGTAACCTTTTATTATAGAGGCATAAATAACCTTTTATTATAGAGGTATAAATAACCTTTTATTATAGAAGGTATAAATAACCTTTTATTATAGAGGTATAAATAACCTTTTATTATAGAGGTATAAATAACCTTTTATTATAGAGGTATAAATAACCTTTTATTATAGAGGTATAAGTAACCTTTTATTATAGAGGCATAAGTAACCTTTTATTATAGAAGTATAAATAACCTTTTATTATAGAGGTATAAATAACCTTTTATTATAGAGGTATAAATAACCTTTTATTATAGAGGTATAAATAACCTTTTATTATAGAGGTATAAGTAACCTTTTATTATAGAGGTATAAATAACCTTTTATTATAGAGGTATAAATAACCTTTTATTATAGAGGTATAAGTAACCTTTTATTATAGAGGTATAAATAACCTTTTATTATAGAGGTATAAGTAACCTTTTATTATAGAGGTATAAATAACCTTTTATTATAGAGGCATAAGTAACCTTTTATTATAGTGGTATAAATAACCTTTTATTATAGAGGCATAAGTAACCTTTTATTATAGTGGTATAAATAACCTTTTATTATAGAGGTATAAGTAACCTTTTATTATAGAGGTATAAATAACCTTTTATTATAGAGGCATAAGTAACCTTTTATTATAGAGGTATAAATAACCTTTTCTTATAGAGGTATAAGTAACCTTTTATTATAGAGGCATAAATAACCTTTTCTTATAGAGGTATAAATAACCTTTTATTATAGAAGTATAAATAACCTTTTATTATAGAGGTATAAATAACCTTTTATTATAGAGGTATAAATAACCTTTTATTATAGAGGTATAAATAACCTTTTATTATAGAGGTATAAGTAACCTTTTATTATAGAGGCATAAGTAACCTTTTATTATAGAAGTATAAATAACCTTTTATTATAGAGGCATAAGTAACCTTTTATTATAGAGGTATAAATAACCTTTTATTATAGAGGTATAAATAACCTTTTATTATAGAGGCATAAGTAACCTTTTATTATAGAGGTATAAATAACCTTTTATTATAGAGGTATAAGTAACCTTTTATTATAGAGGCATAAATAACCTTTTATTATAGAGGTATGAATAACCTTTTATTATAGAGGTATAAATAACCTTTTATTATAGAGGTATAAGTAACCTTTTATTATAGAGGCATAAATAACCTTTTAACTTGATGCCAGAAATGTACAGCTTGCTTTCTAGTCAAGTTGGATTTTCAAAAATTTATATGCAATGTGAATTGTTATCTTCTACTTGTTATTTAATTTGTAATAATGTTTTTGCTTTTCTTATATTCTTTCACCCTCCCTATCAGCATCTTAGTAGCTTCATTGCCTTGCTTTAAATGAAATGATTAAAAACAGACATTCCAGTGTGAAGAATTGGCAGAAGCTGCATTCAAAGATTTCTTGGCGTACAAACTTTTAGAAGTTTTATCATATAGGCATAAAAAGATAGTAGAAATGTACAGTGGTTCAGATTTACTATTTTGACTGATTTAAACACTGTTTAAATAAATGTAAAGAGGTTCAGAGTTCCTATTTTGATTGATTTAAATCCTGTTTAAATAATTGTATGTCTGTTCACCATTCCTATTTTGATTGATTTAAACACCGAATAAATGTAAAAAGCTTCAGTGTTTTATTTTGACTCTTTTAAAAACTCTTTAAATAAATATATGGATGTTCATGATTCTTATTTTGTCTGATTTACACAGTTTGAATAAATGTAAGGAGGTCCAGTGCTACTATTTTGACTGTTTTATAAACAGTTTAAATAAATGTACAGAGGTTCACCATTCCTATTCCAAATGATTTAAAACTAATTAAATAAATGTATGGGGTTTCAGTGTTTATCTTTGAAATGATTTAAATTCTATTTAAATACATTCATTCAGGAAAAAAAAATCATTTTCCAAATCAGACATAATTTTCTGCATAACCTGGTAAAGGCTATTCTTCCTCATATTCTTCCTTTGACAGGTTATTCAACAGTATTTTTATTTTTTTATTGTCATGTTTATCTGCAATACATTAAATATTGTCATGAAAAAACTTGAAAGCCTGTTGATTCCAATCTTCATAAGGAATCACTGCAAAATATTTTCCCCTCCCTAATTTATAGTTAAAAACACAAATGTATTCTGAGTTGTCTTCCAGGCCAATAAAATAGGCCAGTTTTCAGTTCTGGTCTGTCTTTTTTTTAAGTCAGAATGCTACATTCTCTTATTTGAACTTAATCTTGGATGTACATTGTGGTGCGGTGGACATTGGCTCAGAACGAGAGATCAGTGATCCAAGTTTGAATCCCAGTTGAATTCATTGCATTCACTTTCATGCAAATACCCTAGGGAAGGTATTAATCTGTCTCTTTTCTCTCTAACTATGGGTTAAATAGCAGGACAGATTGGGATCCATTACTTTGGTTGGTTACCAGTCTACTGCAGAAAATAATGGCAACCTACTACAGAAAGATCTTCTGCCCTGTCAGTCATGTGTCTTTTAAGACATGATCATCAAACCACATATCTCATATGGCATTTAAAAGACTGACTAACTTGTGTGTCAAATCCAAATTTTAGTTATTGAACTTTTTGTCATATTTCTATTTTGGAGCAGAAGCCGTGAAAGTACTTGTGTTTGAACATATTACTGTTGCATTGCTCTATTACTGTTAATTTGCTTTGAATATATTGTTTCCTTGCCGTATATTATATTTTGCTTTATATTACATTTTGCTTTATATTATTTTTTGCCTTATATTATTTTTTACCTTATATTTTTGCCATATATCATTTTTTGCTTTATATTATTTTTTACCTTATATTATTTTTTGCCAAATATTATATTTTGCCTTATATTATATTTTGCTTTATATTATATTTTGCTTTATATTATTTTTTGCCTTATATTATTTTTTACCTTATATTTTTGCCATATATCATTTTTTGCTTTATATTATTTTTTTTTGCCTTATATTATATTTTTGCCTCATATTATATTTTGCTTTATATTATATTTTGCTTTATATTATTTTTTGCTTTAAATTATTTATTACCTTATATTATTTTTGCCATATATTATATTTTTGCCTTATATTATATTTTGCTTTATATTATTTTTTGCCTTATATTATTTTTTACCTTATATTTTTGCCATATATCATTTTTTGCTTTATATTATTTTTTTTGCCTTATATTATATTTTTGCCTTATATTATATTTTGTTTTATATTATTTTTTGCCTTATATTATTTTTTACCTTATATTTTTGCCTTGTATCATTTTTTGCTTAATATTATTTTTTTTGCCTTATATTATATTTTTGCTTTATATTATATTTTGCTTTATATTATTTTTTGCCTTATATTATTTTTTACCTTATATTTTTGCCTTATATCATTTTTTGCTTTATATTATTTTTTTGCCTTATATTATATTTTTGCCTTATATTATATTTTGCTTTATATTGTATTTTGCTTTATATTATTTTTTGCCTTATATTATTTTTTACCTTATATTTTTGCCTTATATCATTTTTTGCCTTATATTTTTGCCTTATATTATTTTTTGCTTTATATTATTTTTTTGCCTTATATTATTTTTTGCCTTAGTTATTTCTTTTCAGTTATTTCTTGCAGACTTTGTCAAATCTTTTTATTTGCCTATATTTCTGAGATGAGAAAGAGTCATGAGTTCACTACATTGCTAGTGCAGTGATGAACAAAAACTTAGAGAACTGAATTGAAGGGAGATAAGTAAGACATCTGAAAGTGGCATGACTCATGGAATAAGAACAATCTAACCCAGTCATCAAAATTAAGGTTTTGATTCAAAATTCCAGTCATCTGAAAAACGTCAGAACACCTAATGGCCAAAACCTTGTGAATATGACAATAAAGATGAGGACAATAGTCCGAACAATGTTATTGAGTTCCCTTTGTTGGATATTTCTGCCAATTATTTACATTTTACAAGGACCATTCATAAAGCTACTCACAAATTTAGACAAGTATCTTTCCTTTCTAGCAAGATTTTGATTTCACAATTCTCTGCCAAAATTGTAAAATTGACAAGACATAGTACCCAAACCCTATTAATGCAAACAACTATTATATGCTTTTATGAACCTCCAGCTATGGGTTAAATAGTAGGACAGGCTGAGATCTTCAGTCTAGGATAAGGACAGCTCTGAATTCAAAATCATATGCAGCCCTGGTGAAGCCCGAAAGGGTCATGGAGTTCACGATGACTCAGTGATCTTAACTGCAGTTGACATTGGTTGATTGATATTATCTGATACTCATGCATATCTCAGTTCTTCTTCTTCTTCTTTGTGCCTTGTCCTTTCAGGACGTAGGCAATCATGGCTTTCCATGTCTCCCTATCCCTGATGGCTCTTAGCATGCTTTCTCCTGTTACACCATGCAACACCTGTTCTGTCATCCACCTGCTCAGGCTCTTCAAATATGTTATCCATTGCTTTCCCCTGTCTCTTTTCCGTCTATCTGGCCTGTTGGTATCAGGTTCTCTAAGCCCTCCTTGTTTATTGCATGTCCCAGGAACTTTAGTTGTCTCTTCCTGATGCTCGGTATTAATTTCCTTTTCGTTTCCATTCTTTCCAAAATCTCATCATTGCTCACATGCCCAATCCATGATATTCGCAGCATCCTTCTGTAGAACCACATTTCAGCTGCTTCAAGTTTTGCCTTTATCTTTGAAGATATTGTCCAGCATTCACTACCATATTGAAGAACTGACATCACATAGCAATCCAGTACTCTTTTCTTTGTTTCTAGTGAAATTTTCCTGTCTCTTAATACTCTACTCGGCTTCTGGAACACATTCTTTGCCATGCCCCTTCACCTTCGGATCTCTATATTGCACTTTCCATCTTCTGTTAGAAGACTTCCCATGTATTTAAATTTTTGTACCTGCTTGATTTTAGTATCCCCCACCTGTATTTGAAATTTTGGGTTGCTTTTTTTTGCTGATGACCATGCATTCAGTTTTCTTTGCATTTTATTTGTAGTCTTTCCTTGTCACTCTCTTATGCAACCTTCTGTAGGAGTTCATGTAGTTTCCTTTATGTGCCTGCTATCAGCACTGTATTCTATCATTATTATTATTATCCTTATAATTATTATTTCTTAATATTATTATTATTGCATATTTGCACTATTTATATGTGGATTATTGTTCTCACCTTTGTTTAGACTTTGCACTCTCTGGCCTTCATCAGGATTATGTCAATCATGGTAACTTACAGAGAACTGCAGACTGAACACTAGACTATTCTCATTTCAATGCCCATGTCTGCTGCTCTGTTATTGTTCATTCTATTTCCACTGAATGAAAATATATATTACCCTGGTCAGAGATTGAACTCAACATTTCTATTACCAAATTCACAAACCATCACTTTGACCATACAAGTTTAGTATCTTGTGGTAGAATTTGAAGCTTTTGTCCCACAATAGTTTGCCATTTCTTTTTTCAATAGACTGGTTGACAACTAAAGTTATAGATTCCAATCTGTCCTGCTATTCAATTCATGCTTGGATGATCATGTCTCTTTTGATCCATGATTGACTAAAAGATTTTTCTGTGGTAGGTTGTCATTTCTTTCTGTGGTAAACTGTTTGCAAACCAAGGCTATGGAACCTGATATTTCTTGCTATTCAATTGTTTTATCCAGATCAGTCAGTTAAATGCCATATATGAGACATGGTTGGGTGATCATGTATGTTTTGATCCTTGATTAACTAGGCAAAACATTTTCCTGGAGCAGGTTGCCATATTTTTCTGTGGTAGACTTGTTGTAAACCAAGGCTACAGAACCTAATCTGTTCTGCTATTCAGCCCATAGCTAAAGGGAGAAGAGATGGATTAAAACATTTCCTAAAAGTATTTGTGCATAAGCAAAAACAATGATGGATATTAGATTAAATCTGTCTAGTTAAGCTTTCACACTTGGATCCGATCCAGGGAAATATAAGATAAACAGCGCACTTTTCAATAGTGCAAGGCTTGACCTTTCTGAACTCCACAATCTTTTCATAGATGACCAAATGAACAGTATTAGGGGGATACTGTAAACCACATATGGTTTCTGTCACAAAATTAATTTCATCATTCAAGAAAGACTCTGAACGTATCATTAATACTCTGTGAACTATATATATATATATATAATAAGTAAAGAACACGTAGAAAAAGTGTCTTTAATCTAATGTTTCACTTTAACAAGATTCTTCAGAAATTTTTTAAAGATGAATGATTTAAAAAACTTTTAAAAATTTTAGAGACACACAGTATTTTTGCTTACATTACAGTATTTTTGCTTATATCCAGAACAAACATCTAATGTTTTTATTACACTGTTGTAGCCCAGGAGGGGATAAACAGATAAAGAATAGTGCAAGAAATAACTCTTAACACTGAGGATATATAAATAGAGTTTTATTATACCTCAGTACAATAAACCAAATACAAGTACACCAACGAAAACTTAGCAAGAATAACATTTAAGAAGGCAATGTCTCTGTATAGGACGGATACGTCCGTCTTGAGAAGAAAACTTCTGTCTAGTGACGTCTAACTCATGTCTAAGGCCGATGGCTCTCGATCTCTCATATAATGACGAAGACTCTCGATCACTTCCGTGTAATGATGAAGACTCTCGTTTAGTCACGAACACTCTCATTCTCGCTCTGTAGTTTGTTCTAATCCCGGTCTTTTATAACTCGGGCCATACCCATTCCTGGGTAGGACAGGATATAGACACAAGTTTTTCTCTACATTTAATATTCATCCATTGTTTTTTTACACATGACACGTATCTGACCAATGAAGCTCTGCCTCAATCAACATACTATCTTTTCAATTTTTAAATTATTCATCTTTAATGAATCTCTGAAGAAGCTTGTTAAATTGAAACATGTTAGATTAAAGAGACTTTTTTCTTACCTGTTCTTTACTTTTTCTATTCATCTTGTCAGATTTTGATCCATATATTCAACTCATCATGCATCTTAAAATAGCCAACAAAATATTCAAGTCAAAATATACTAACTTCCATAGGTATGATCATTGTAAATCTAGGCCAAGGCCATCTGGTCGTCTAGATATAATACAGACGCTAATATCTAACACTGTAAACCTAACCGCCTCACTCCATTTTTTCTTCTCTTTTTCTTTTTCCTTTTTCCTTCTTCCTTTTTCCTTGACACTTTCTGGATAATTTTAAACCATTCATTGATGTATGAATTTGGTCTGATGAGTGGTCTATTAGAGATCCATGAAATAAAATATTGCCAACTTTTTTCATTATATATATATATATATATATATATATATATATAGAGAGAGAGAGAGAGAGAGAGAGAGATAGATAGAGAGAGAGAGAGAGAGAGCGAGAGAGAGAGAGAAAAAGATAAAAAAAGGACACTTAGAGAAGAGATTGACAAAGGAATGAAGATGAAAAAGTGACAGAGATAGGAACCCGTTAAATACTACCTTCTGACCTTTGGCAGAAAGTGGAACAGTCATGCATACAAATGAACAGAATAATTGTATAAATATTTTTGAAGAAAATATAAATCTATGACTAGCTAAACAGGTTTAAAATGCTATTTTTTCCTACAATAATAAATATAAGAATATTTTATTTTATTTTGAAATTGAAAAGAGCCACAAAGGAATTTCAACAGTTCTTAGAAGAAAGCATCACATTTGAGAAAACATTTTTTTTAAAATTGAATCTTTTTGTCATTGAATTAGTTTTATTTTGTTTTTTTATTGAAAATCTCCAAAAAGAAATAAGTGACAACTAAAAATGATAAAAAACTGAAACACTTCAACTGCTGTCTCATAATTAAAAAATACGAAAAAGAAAAGGTAAGGAATTCAGAATCCATTTACAAATCTTTTTTATTGAAAGAATAAAAGAAAAAAATCTATTGCCTTTAGTTATTTCTATGTTTGAATCCTTTATTTTACTTCCCTGCTAGTGCTGATGCTGGTGATGGAAAATAATGCATCTATGACAATTCCAGCACCAACAAGATATGGTAAATGCCTCTGAATGAAAGTGGCTGTTATCGAACACAGTGTTGAAAAAGCTTTTGTTCCTCAACATCCGCGTTGTATGCACCAATCTTCCCCAACCTCTATGCAGCTGGCCGAGGCTAATTTTCTCTGAAGTGGACAGTGTTTTGGCTGAAGGAGGCAAAAGAACGTGAGGACAATTAGCATGGTTTTGGCACATCTCACTGGCCAACATTGGAATGTGCACATCTCTCATGCTGTCTAATGGCAGACATGTCCATTTCAAGAATTTGCAATTACTTTCACATTTCTCTCCTTGCTTCCCTCAATATTTTCTTTTGCCTCCTATCTTTTTTAAAAAATTTACTTTCATTTTCTTTTTATTCTTGTTTACTTTCTCTTTTAGACATTGCTTTCTTTCTTATATTCCTTTACTCAGTCTACATTTTTTAAACCTTTTTGGCCATCTACTTTCACTTTCACTTTCCTGATCTGATGGGGTTCTTTCTTTGTATAAAATATTTTATTCGTTTAACTGACTGTTTTGATTTCTTCTACTATTTTCTGAATTTATGGTTACATTTAATTACATTTTTTATTTTTAAATCTTTTATTATGTGATTTTTTCAATTATTATTTTTTAAAATTTATTATTGCTTTTATTTCTTGATTATTGATTTCTCCTTTTTTTCTTAGACTGGATTTTGGTACATTGTTTCTTTCTTTCTCATTAACGTTTTATTTTATTTCCACTTTTGTCATTACATCATCCTTTATTCAATTCTGTATGTAGGCTTAATCAGCTATACAATCCTTTACCATTCACAGTAATCTTCTTTCCTCTCATTTTGTTTTTTATGCCCACTTTTATTTAATTTTGTACCTTGCTTTAATAACCTCTATCTTTTTTCTAACCTATTAAACTTTCATTCTACTTTCCCTTTCAATTTATATCAACATTTAATTAATATAGTACTTTGGTTTAATAACTTCTCCTGTCTTTATTCTTACCTATTCACATTTCATTCTACTTTCACTTTTATTTTACATCCTTCATTATTTAAGATTCTGCTTTGATTTATTAACCTCTGTTATCTTTATTCTTACAGATTAATCTTTCATGCTACTTTCACTTTCATTTTACATCCACCTTTATTCAATTTCGCACTTTGGTTTAATAACATCTACTCCCATTAATCTTACCTATTAATCTTTTGTTTTCCATTGCCATTATAGATTCTCCTTTAATTGAATTTGTTCTACAGTTTTCATTCATCAATAGGATCGTCTTGACTATTTTCTATTAATTTCTTTAACTAAAATGTTGGTTTCCATAAATTAAATACTTGCTTTTCCTTCATTCATATGTCTTGTCTTTTTTTATGCAATAAAAATAGAATAGTTCATTATTTATGAGATGTTGGCAGGAGACATTTCAAACTTCTCTTTCTTTCTCTCTAGCCAAATCCCTGACTTACAGACATTTCTCTTAATAATTATTTTAAAATAATTCAGTAAACAATATCATTTTATTTATGGTTTCTGGAGAATCTAATACTCACAGGATAGATAGAAGTAAAGAAAGACAGGAGAAAGCAACGAGAGACATATTTGATAGGCTTGAGCAAATGGATGGCAGAGCTGGGGTTGAGAGATATACCAAGAGGAAAAATATTGAGAGCAATAATAAAAAGGACAAAGTGATTGCCTACATCCTGAAGGGATATGGCACATGAAGAAAAAAAGAATATATATTTTAAGATGTTTTTAAATTGCTTGACTTGGTTTCTGTTGTTTGATAGTGTGCATCAGAAAAATGTTTTTTTTTTGTGGTCACCATTATTTATCAACTTTTTCTAGTGGGTCTGTATGACCATAAAAAACAATCTTAGACATGCTAAAACAAGTTTAGACATTCTAAGACAAGCTTTGTACCCAGTTAGTGCATCTGTGGGAGCTGGGTAATCTTTTACCAGTGGCATGAGGGTCTGTGCTCAGATTCCCTACTTTAAAAACCGACCTTGTGTCACAACTCACTCCAGTGGGGAGCAAGGTAAATACTTATCAACTTTTGGCTTGGATCAAAGTGTAGTATCTGTTCTTAACAGTTTAATCTCATTCTCTTTCTCCACTTCTCTCTTCAGTTCTTTCTTTGTTTTGTCTTTTACTTTCTCATTGATAATGTCTTTTCCTCTGTTTCCACACAATCAAATATGGAACATTTCATAATTTATATGAGCTATTGACAAGACATAAAGGTCATGCTAACTAATGAAGGGAGGGACAAACAAAATTATAATAGGATAAAAAGATTGAAGGTGACAGTATATGAAAAAAGAAAGAAAACAAAAGTGTGAAAGTGAATGCCTAAAAGAAAATCTGTTTATTCTTTGTTCTTTTCCTTCAAGAACATTTTTTTCCTTAATTTTCATTTAAAAGTGTTTCTTTTCATTAATCATGATCACAAGTCCCATGACTCCCCAGAGTTGTAGGGGTACCACAGTTACGCATTGATAGTAATTCATTGGTAAGATAGCCTGATGAAGCCCAAGCTTTTCCAGGCTGGTTCCAGTATTTTCCTTCTCCTGCATCAGTTTCCACCCAAACCTATAAAACCTTGTCTATTCTGCTATTTATCCATAGCTGTGGGGAGAAGAGATGGATAAGTCCCTCCCAAGGGTACGCAAGTGAATGTAATGAATGTAACTAGAATCTGAGCTCGGCTCTCCAACTCCTCAGTCCATTGTTCCACTGTGCCTCCACAATGTGCATAGTAAATATCCACTCAGAACAAGAAATCGGGGAGCTGAGTTTGAATTCCAGTTGAATTCCTTACATTCACTTACACACAAATACTTTTGGGAAAGGTATTAATCTGTCTCTTCCCTCCAGTTATGGATTAAATAACAGGACAAGTTGGGTTCTAGAGCCTTAGCTGGTAACCGGTCTACTGCAGAAAGTAATGGCAACGTAATGTGAGATAATCTTCTACCCATTCAATAATGTCTCTTTCGAGACATGACCGCCCAAGCGTGTATCACGTATGGCACTTAACTGACTGACTCCTTAATTACAATCTTCTTACTTCTTTTTTTAACCTTAATCCTGAGAGGAGTCATTGGGGGTTCTGATGTGTTTAGTTGTCTCCCATTCTCCTCCTTCAGTTGTGGTTGTATGCCAGAGCTTGGGTCTCCATGATTGTTGTTTTGGTGTATCCATCAAGTGGTGAGTCTTGGGTGTTTTAAGCTGACAAAGCCCATATCTCTCCAGTTTAGACTCCAGCCAATCTCCTTCAATGAGATGGTTGTGACCTCATGGCCATTGTAGTTCATCTGAGGAAGGTTTCAACCCTGACCAGTGGCCTGTGTAAAAGATGTTCTTCACTTTGTAGTACCATATTAACACCCTTTCATTTATATCTTTGTAGAATTTATTTAATTTCTTTGTTATTTTTTCATAATAATATTTTAATTTTTGCATTTTTTCATTATTTTTCCTATTTTTTAATTTTCTTTGCTCATATATTATTTTTAGATTTTAATATATTTTCAATATTTAATGCTTATAATTTTTTTAAAATCTTTTTTTTCTTAACTGTTATTCATTAGGTTTTGATTTTTGATTTTATTTTACTATATATTTATTTCTTTGATCCTCACTAGGTATCCCATACTTTTGGCCTTGTGCCACATCTAAGTGGTGCTTAGAAAATTATCTATATATTTATTTCTTTTTTGCTTAGAATTTAATTTTCTATAATTTCTGTTTTTGTACTTTTTCAAAGTAAGTCTTCTAACATTATTTAAAATGAAACTTTTTTTTCATATTTACATCCCTTTTCTGTTTTAATGAGAAAAAAATCACACTTAGCATCAAGTAGCAACATCTGAAGTTCCGGGGACATGTAATGAGGAAAATGGGCCTAGAGAATCGAATACTCACAGGACAAATAGAAGGAAAGAGAGAGGGGAAAGCAGCATGAGACTTACTTGATAGGTTTGAACAAATGGATGGAGGAGCAAGTTTAGGAGAGATACAAAGAAGAAAAATATTGAGAGTGACAGAAGACAGGGCAAAATCAAAGTCCATTATCATCTACATACTGATGGACACAAGACATGAAGAAGAAGAAGAAGAAGAAGAAGAATATTTTAGGATATTTTCTAAATTTTTTATTTCATTAATCTTACTCTTTCATTAATATAATGAAAGTAACAAAAATGAAAGTAACAAAACCATGTTACAAAATACGAAAATGAAAGGAACAAAATTAATATATATTTTAGGATATTTTTAAAATTTTGTTAATTTTTTAATGCATTAATCTTGCTCTTTCATTAATATAATGAAGTAACAAAAATGAAAGTAACAAAACCATGTTACAAAATACGAAAATGAAAGGAACAAAATTAATATATATTTTAGGATATTTTTAAAATTTTGTTAATTTTTTAATGCATTAATCTTGCTCTTTCATTAATATAATGAAGTAACAAAAATGAAAGTAACAAAACCATGTTACAAATTACAAAAATGAAAGTAACAAAATTAATATATATTTTAGGACATTTTTAAAATTTTGTTAATTTTTCATTTCATTATTCTTACTCTTTCATTAATATAATGAAGAAACAAAAATGAAAGTAACAAAACCATGTTACAAAATACGAAAATGAAAGAAACAAAATTAATATATATTTCAGGATATTTTTAAAATTTTGTTAATTTTTTATTTCATTATTCTTACTCTATCATAATTTTTTTATTTTCATTGTTTTGAAGATTTTTACAATTTTGTCCAGATTCTTTTTGTATTTTCTTTTTTCTTTTTCATTTTCTTTTTCCCATTTGCTTTTATTTCAATCTTCTTTTCATTTTCTTTTTTCATTTATATTTTATTTTCGTTTTCTTTTTCTTTTTCATTTTTTATTTTCTTTTTTCATTTTCTTTCTTTTTCATTTTCATTCTCTATTTTCTTTTTTCACTTTTGTTTCTTCATTTTCATTTTTTGATTTCCTTTTTCATTTTTCTTTTTCCCTTTTTCATTTTTCTTTTTCTTTTATACATTTTCTTTATACATTTTCTTTTTTCATCTTTCTTTTTCATTCTTCTTTTTAATTTTCTTTTATTAATTTAATTTTTTATTTCCTTTTTCATTTTATTTTTTAGTTTATTTTTTCATTTTTATTTTTTCATTTCCTTTTTTTCATTTTTCATTTATTTTTCTCATTTTATTTTACTTTTATTTTTTTTATTTATGCAATTAATTTTGTGCAGATGTGGTCACCACTCATCCTATTTCTGTTGTAATTCTGGTTCATGGTGACATTCGTGGCAAAATATGAAAGTCTCAATTCATCAATGCTATCCTAGAAACATGACTTGCATTCTTACAATAACAGATTAATTCATAAAATCATTCACAATGATAAAATATTAATAGAGTCTAATAATAAAAAAGACCAGTTATGATGCTAACTGTAATAATAACCATTTCCTTAAAAGAAAACATTTACCATTCATAAATTGAAAAGCTAGTGCTACTATTGGCTGAAATTTATAAAATCTTTGTTAGAAAACTTTTCAGATAAACAGGTTTTTCAAGTCCACTGACTGTTATCATTCTTTCCAGTAGTGAAGTGGGCTTCTTTCATAATGATATGTCCCGGAAATGGATATTATATTATAGTAGCTAAGTGGTTTTGGTAAATGTAACCGGGTAGGACAATCTAGTAAGTAGACGTAATGGACCAGTATTCGTAGGTTTAGTCAATAGGGATTCCAACAGATGTAGTTGTAGGCGTCCCCGCCTTAGTCTGTATTTATGGCTGACACCAGCCAATCATATTACTGTGAGGGGGGACCAAGGTGTATGCATATTCATTACATCATTTAACATTCCTAACATTTTTTTAAGTTGTGTAGAATGTCAACATCTTAATTGGAATTTTCTCTTCAAGTTACATGTGCTTTAACTTTTAGTTATAGACGGGGTTTCTGTTATTAGGTACAGATTTTGTGAATCTGTATTTCTAGCTGGTGAGGTTCTCCCTAAGATTTACATGCTTCTTTCACTCAAAACCATTTTTAATCAACAATTTTAGAAAGTAATTGTAAATACCTGATGATTTTGATATTTCTGGATGGTTTTGGTGCCATATATGACATCCATATGAAAGTCTCAATCTGATAAGGCTATTTAAGCACAAGACTAGAGTTGATGTTTTGGTTTAGTAGCAATTTGTCGTATTGGATAAAACTACAGAGCTAATTTTATGTTCAGTCTCCTTTTAGTGACTTCTCTATGGTAGACAACATTGCTTTTATTCCAGTTACAAATCTTGGAGAATCTTCCGGTGTCAGTTCTAGTAGTGTCTTAACTGTCACTTTATATTATTTTTCCTGGATCTTTTTATCGGTTGTAGATGTTGATCTCCTCACCAAATTCTGCAGGTGCATGTTCGATTTGGGGGCAGCAACTTATACGGGCTTCTCAGACTGATGGATTTCATTGAATATTGTTTGCGTGATTTGTTTTCTTTCTTTCATGTTCTACACTTTCAGAAATTTTGCTGTGTGGCGCCTAAAACAGTTGCACATTTGTCATCCCTACCACAACCATTATCATTACTCTGTTCTTTTCTAGAATTTTTTTTTTCACTCATCAGGAGACAAATATAGACTACTGTATGAGCTAAAAAAATTTCCATCAGTCATCTATGTTGTATGTACTTGACGGTTTTGATATTTCTGGGTGGTTTTGGTGTCATGTATGACACCCGTATGAAACTCTATCTGACAAAGCTATTTAAGAACAGGAGTACTTAGGTTAATGGTAAAATAAAGTTATTTGACGGATAAAATATTTTTGTAGATCCTAGAAATGTAAAAAATGTTTTTCCTTTTCTTGTTATACGGATAGTTTTTGCATGTACTGATTTTGATTTTTTTCTTTTTCATTTCTTTTCTCTTTCCTTCTCTCACTTCGCCCAGACATTCATTATCTTTCATTTTTATGTACACTTTTTCATTTGTTATTTTTTTTTTTTTTTTTTTTTATCGTATCACCCCAAGCAAGGCTGTAACGCCACTGATGTGCAGGGGCTACATAAAAGTGAGAAGATTTTAAAAGAAAAGTCGGAAACCACATCCTAAACAGGTAACAAGGGATGAGCCTCTTAACCTGTTCAATAGACGTGGGTGGAGTGTGAAACGGGCGATAGATAGATCTATCTCCTCTAATTTCATTCGCATTTTTTATTTTTCATTCATTTTTTTATCTGTTTCATTCTTCAGTTTCTTCTTAAAATTAATTTTCTTTCACTGATATGGATCCTATTTTTTGTTAACTTATTTTCATTTTCTCTTTTTTATTTCATTTTCTCTTTCATTCTTCAGTTTTTCTTGATATTCATTTTTCTCTTCTCTTATATGGATGCTCATTAATCTGTTTTCACTTTCATTTTATTTGTTTTCCTTTCTCATTGCAATTTCCCCTCTTTGTTTCTTTTTTCCTTTTTTTTGCTTCTCTCTTTTCTCTTTCTTTTTCTTTCCCTCCTTAACAAAAAAGACAGAAAGCAAGTAATAAAAAAAGTTAAAATCTTCCTGTAAAAAAAATTCATAAATAAGAACCAAAAACTGGTTGAAAAGACGAGTGAAGGAGAAGATAAAAGAAAGAAAAATATTAGGAATTAAAAAAAGCAATATAAGAAAGGAATAAAAAAAGGAATGAGTAAAAAATTAAAAAGTAAAGTAATGAGTAAAGAAATTAAAAGTAATGAGTAAAAAATTAAAAAGTAATGAGTAAAGGAATTAAAAGGAATGAGTAAAAGAATTAAAAGGAATGAGTAAAGACATTAAAAAGTAAAGTAATGAGTAAAGGAATTGAAAGAAATGAGTAAAGAAATTAAAAATTGTGACATCAAAGTAATTAAATGAAGAGAATCATTCCAACTCTTTATGAAAAAATGAAAGAGCTGTATAAAAATATGATACAAAGAAAATTGGGAAAGAGAAAAATCAAAGAAAAAAGAAGATAAGTGTAAAAAAATGTTTTTTAGGGAAAAAAGATAGCTGAAGTTGAAAAGATTCAATAGATTCAGTCAAAAATTTGAACATGAAAGAGAAACAAGAAAATAAAAAACAATATATGTACCATCTCCCTTCATAACATTGGTGATAATGGCTCTCCACAATTTCCTGTCCTTCATAGCTCTTACAATTTTGGCTTTTTTGTTATCTCTCCTATACCTTGCTCCACAATTACTCAAGCTTGCTTTTTAATTTATGCATTGTTTTCCTCTATTCTTCTTGCCTTCAATTTGCCCAGTGATTATCAGATTTTTTCAAGTCCTCTTTCCTCAGTATGTCAATTAAAATTGTTTTTTCCTGGTTTTAAGCATGTTTCTTTTTTATTTCCATTTTCTCTAAAATTTATTTTAGCTCACATGCTTGGTCAATAGCATGCTCAATATCCTTCTGTTGAGGGGAAAAAGATTTTTAAGAATTAAAGCATTAAAAAAGACTTGGAAACTTCAGAGAAATTTATCCTTTTTTTCCTCTTTAACTTCTTTTGTTTTTTCTTCTTTAACTTACTTCATTCTCACTTTATCTATTTTTTTTGTTCTTTCTTCAATCATTCCTCTGCTTCAGTTTGTCCTTTTCATTTTTTCTTTGCTAAAGTCAGGTTTTTATTCTGGGTTTTATTTTATCAAATTATCATTCATTGCATTTTTTAAATTTTTATTCATTTCTTTTTATTTTAACTTTCTCTTTTGTTCTTCTCTCATTTTATTTTTCCTGCCTTTGAATTCCCTTTTACAACCAGTTTATATATATATATATATATATATATATATATATATAAAAAAAGACAGCGAAAATGAAAATGAAAGTGAAAGTAAGGAAGATAAAAAGTAGATATAAAGAAAAGTAGAATATATATATATATATATATATATATAAAAGTAGAATATATATATATATATATATATATATATATATATATATTCTACTTTTCTTTATATCTACTTTTTATCTTCCTTACTTTCACTTTCATTTTCATTTTCGCTGTCTTTTTTCACTTTCCATTTCGGTTTCCACACAGGAAAAGCATTATTCAAAATCCCTCTCCCAATATCCTACTTGGTGTTAACCTTTCCCAATGCAGCCTGGACTGCTAGTGAAATAGGCACTTCTTGTAATATGTTCACTTCCTGCCTAAAGGCACCACCCACTAAGCCTCACCTCCAGACACTGCACTCTGTGATGTCATGTCCATTCTCCAAAACTTTAATAATGGTCCCCTGGCATTGTTCTCATTCTCTATGGCTTCTATCAGACCTTGTTGACAGTTTTCTACTTATTTCTGTTGTGGATTATTATCAGTCAAATATTGTTTAAACTTGTTTTACAGAGTTTGTAAAGTGGTTTGTTCCATCTCTTGTTGTTGAGAACTTGAAGTTGGTAAAAGAACTGAGGTTAACATTTATCAATTCCCTTGGCAGAAATTTTGCTTTTTTTTTTTGTTAAGAAAGTGAAAGCAGCACTTTATTATGAGATAATTGTTATTTGTGCTTTTTGGGGGGTTTTTGTTTGTTTAAAATTATGTAATTTATATCTTTTAAAAAAAAAATTTAAATATTTTAAAACATTAAAAATATGTTATTCCTTTTTTGTGTAAAAATATGTAATTTCAGTTTTTATTCTTGTTCTTAAAAGTTTTTAATTTCTATTTTTTATGTTTAAAGATTAATAGACCTTCTGTCAAAAAAATTGGTTTACTGTGTCTTGCTAGATAATTTTTCTCTTCAGAATCTATCTTACATATTTATAATTAGTGCTTAGAATATTGCTGCCACATATGATCTGGTGCTTCTTCTATATTTTAAGAGATTTTTAATAAAATCCAAAGAAAAATCTACAATATTATAGGTTCACACCTGGCATCCAGTCACTTTACCATCATTGTAATGTGGCTTTCCTGTGCCATTTCTATAAATACTTTAATGGTAATTGTTTTGATAAACTTTGCTTTATACTATCTGGACTTAATGAAATCAAGTATAGTACTAAATTGGATGTGTATTGTGGTGCAGTGGATATTGGCTCAAAATGAGAAATCAGAGAGCCTAGTTTAAATTTCAATTGAATTCCTTGCATTCACTTACACGCAAATACCCTTGGGAAAGGTATTAATCTGTCACTCCCCCCATTTATGGGTTAACAAAGAGGACAGTTTGGGTTCTATAGTCAACAATTTCTTCCATCAAACTTCTTACTTGTGAAAGTCTCTTCTGGTTCCATACTTTTCTTCCAACTTTAATTTTCAAAATTTTAAATACAATGTTAATCATTATCGACTGCCTTCTTGATTCCCCTTCTTTTATTGTTTTCACTTTTTAATAATGTTTCTGTTTTCTAATTCTTTCACACTCAGTAATACTTTGTGTCTTAGTGGTTTTAGCGTCTTTGATGGGGTGATTTTTTTTTAAACTTAAAAAAAAAAAAGAAACAACATAAAAAAACATTTCAGAAAGCAAAATCAAAGTCTCTTGGTAAAATAAACTGAAAGATTATATCAAACATATTGGAATACAGCCACCAAAACTCTGAGAAGTATAAAGTTTTTACATAGAAAATAACACTTGAAATGGAAATTAGGGGAAAAAAAACATGCAATAGCTAAACATCCAGTTCATTTCTATTTTTTAATATAATGAAAAAAATTAAATAGTTTAGAGAAATACATGCACGACATTAAGATTTTGATAAATAATATTGTACAAATTTAAAAAAAACTTGCATACAGGTTGTATTATAATCAAGAATGTAATGAATTCCTTGTTTTTAACTTCTGAAACAAGGGAGCATTTTATATTCTAATCGTATACGGTATTTTTAGGGTTGTGAGTAAGAAAAGCGAAGAAATGGAGGATAGAAGAACGAGCATTTATCTGACAATTTTAGGCAATGATACAGAAAAGGCTTCAAAAGAACTTGAAGGCTGTCTGGATTTAATTTAATTATAATTTAATTTATTTAATTTAATTATAATTTAATTATAATTTAAGATAGAAATGTTTTTGACTAAGTAATAATAATTAAGCGGATGTGCGTTGTGGTGCAGTGGATAACGGCTCAAAACGAGAAATCGAGAAGCCGAGTTCGAATTCCAGTCAAATTCCTTGCATTCACTTACACACAAATACCCTTGGGAAAAGTATTAATCCATCTCTTCCCTCCAGTTATGGGTTAAATAATAAAACAGATTGTGTTCTATAGCCTTGGTAGGCAACCAGTCTACTGCAGAAAGCAATGGCAACCTACTGAGGGATAATCTTCTGCCCAGTCAGTCATGTCTTTTTCAAGACATGATCGCCCAAGTTTCTATCACATATGGCACTTAACTGACTGAATAATAATTACAATAATAATGATGATGATATGGATGAGTAGGATAACAGAGGATTAGGGCCATTTTTTGGCTAAATAAATCCGTTCTAAGAGAAGAGGAAAGAGTTAAGAAATAAAAGCAGATGTTTTCCTTTTGGCTTCTTTCTAATGTAGTTATAAGGAAAATAAAAACAAACAGCAAAATAAATGCTCTGAGAGGAGAGAAAATGCAAACTCAGAGGTAAAAAAAAAATTATCGATAAAAAACAAAATATTTACCCAAGAAAATGCTGACTCAACAGACATTTTCCAACTGATTTACATCTACAAATATTTACCCAGCTTAGTTTAGTCTGACACAAGGTTCAAATTACAGGGTACCTATAAATGAATTAAATTCACTTACAAACACTGTATCCCTTGATCTCATGGAGAAGGCTTGCATGCCAAATCCTGTCAAATGCCTTGTAGATATCTAGTGACACAAACTGAATTTTACTGTTCTTACTTAAAACCTTTTAGACAAATTCAGTGAAAGATGTTAACACATCAGTTGTAGATCTGGAGAAACAGACCCCATATTGTTTACCTGAAAGAAGGTCATGTGAAGTAAGGTGCTTAATCAATTTGGCATTGATTAGAACTTCTAGTCAATCAGATAAGTGCTATTCATGATATACACTTGGATGATCATGTCTCTTTCGAGACATGACTGACTGGGTAGAAGATTTTCCCACAGTACGTTACTTTTTTTTTTTTTTTGTAATCATATCACCCCAAGCAAGGCAATAATGCCACTGATGCGCAGGGGGCTACGTAAGAGTAAAAAGATTGGAATAAGAAAAAGCCGGAAACCACATCCTAAACAGGGAACAAGGGATGAGCCTCTTCACCTGTTCAATAGACGTGGGTGGAGTGTGAACCAGGCAATAGTTTAGTCTATCTACTCCAATTCAAAAAGAAAAAAGTAAAGAGTAAAAAGATTGGAAAAGAGAAAGCCGGAAACCACATCCTAAACAGGGAACAAGGGATGAGCCTCTTCAACTGTTCAATAGACATGGGTGGAGTGTGAATCAGGCGATAGTTTAGTCTATCTACTCTAATTACTTTATGCGGTAGACTGGTCACCAACCAAGCCTATAGAACCCAGTTAGTCCTGTTATTAACCCATAGTTGGAGGGAGAAGCAATGGATTAATACTTTTCCCAAGGGTATTTGAATATAAGTGAATACAATGAATTCAATAATAATATGTCAAAATGTCTGCAGGCTAACAGTTGGCTCTGAGGCACAAAATAAGTTTGGCCAAATGAATATAGCATTCTGACATCAAGACAAGAAAAACAAACTTTAGTATTGTGCCAAAAAGAGGTAAGACATTTAGGGCAATAATTTAAAGATTTAGAAGGCACTCCAAAGTTCTTAAAGACAGGAACTAAAGAGAAAAACTTCCAACAAACTGGAATGTAAGAAGCAGTAAGGCATATATTGTAAAACTTAGAAAGAACAGGAGCATTAAAATCTTATAGTTATTTAATTTTTTAAGATTTAGAAAATTAACTTTTTCTTGTCTTTAATTTTATGATTGTATTCTATAAATACTTTCATGGCTTCTGCTCGGACAAACTTAAGTCACTGGTGCCTCCTCAACAGGTGTTTACACGTGCAACCAGACTGGCAACTGGGTCCCACCAATTCACAGTCAGGTTAGCCAAATGCAGACGACAATTCTATTCCTGCAGCTTCTTCTCTCGCACTTCCCGCCTGTGGAACTCGCTCCCATATTCTTGCTTTCCTGACGGCTACAACCTCCAGAAATTTAAATGCAAAGTCAATACTCATCTACTAACCACTGGACTCTAGCTCTCTCTCCACCCCCGTATAACCTTCCCTTTCTCTCCACCTATGTATCTGTCATCACACCTGCTTTCTCAGCTTTCTATTGCTCTTTTCTAACTAGGTTGTACTCCTCACTCTTTTCTAATTAATCTTTTTACAGTTATGCAGCCCCCTGCATATCAGTGGCATTTCTGCCTTGCTCGGAGTGAAATGATTAAAAAAAAAAAAAAAAAAAAAACTTAACCCAGGGTAAGTATTTCTCAGAATTTGAGGGATTGAAATGTATTTTTTCAGTGTTTTAATTCAAAACTGTATATGTGTGTACAGCTGCTTGTTTGGACATTACATGGTGTTCACACGTGTACAACTCCGGCAGATATATAAATAAATACTGTGAAAGATAGAGAATCCATGCTTATTATATAGATTTTGGGGGATGGATTTCCAGGAATTTTTTCTTTTTCTTTTAAAGTTTACCATATATATATAAACCTACTTCACGTATAGTGTGAACTCTAAATATTTATGTAATAACCTGATTTTTTCATAACGTTCATGTATAATCTGACTACAGATTCTTAGTAATACTAGTAGGTCTACAGTAGTAAAATATTGTAAAGCTGGGCATCATCCCAGACATATTTTATAGCAAATAAATAGTCTTCATTCATTTTTGTACAATGCTACTGGTGAGAATAACCACTTGCCTTATGCTCTCATGAGCTTAGCTCACTGGTGCCCCCTCTACAAGAATTTACTTGAACAACTAGACTGGCAACAAGAGCTAGATGATATATCTAGTCAACATCATGGTGTTCGGAGTGATCACTAGTGATGGCAATGTTATACTTCCATACATCTTCCCACAGGGCTTCAGACTCAAATGGAAGCTTACATCAATTACCTTGAGGAGATAGTTCTGCCTGCATCAATAGGGTGACTGCAAGAAGGTAACAGAACTCTGCACCATGCCACAAACAGGAGAACTCAGTCATTACTGTCAGACAATATCTGTAACCATATCACCCCTTACATCTGGCCATCAAACTCACCAAACTGAAACCCCCTTGATAATTATGTATAGGGCACCTTTGTAAGAAAACAACAAATCTTGTAACACCAAAGATGAACTAAAGTCAAGGATTATTAAGTTTTAGAGAAAATGGAAACAAAAAGGACAATTATATTGAGACTTGAAGCAACATAGCTGCTGTTCTACAAAAGGATGCTGATAATGACATGGACCAAACATGTGAGCAACAATAAAGTTTTAAAGAAAATGGTAACAAAAAGGACAATTATATTGAGACTTGAAGCAACATAGCTGTTGTTCTACAAAAGGATGTTGATAATGACATGGACCAAACATGTGAGCAACAATAAAGTTTTAAAGAAAATGGTAACAAAAAGGACAATTATATTGAGACTTGAAGCAACATAGCTGTTGTTCTACAAAAGGATGTTGATAATGACATGGACCAAACATGTGAGCAAGAATAAAGTTTTAAAGAAAATGGTAACAAAAAGGACAATTATATTGAGACTTGAAGCAACATAGCTGTTGTTCTACAAAAGGATGTTGATAATGACATGGACCAAACATGTGAGCAACAATAAAGTTTTAAAGAAAATGGTAACAAAAAGGACAATTATATTGAGACTTGAAGCAACATAGCTGTTGTTCTACAAAAGGATGCTGATAATGACATGGACCAAACATGTGAGCAAGAATAAAGTTTTAAAGAAAATGGTAACAAAAAGGACAATTATATTGAGACTTGAAGCAACATAGCTGTTGTTCGACAAAAGGATGCTGATAATGACATGGACCAAACATGTGAGCAAGAATAAAGTTTTAAAGAAAATGGTAACAAAAAGGACAATTATATTGAGACTTGAAGCAACATAGCTGTTGTTCGACAAAAGGATGCTGATAATGACATGGACCAAACATGTGAGCAAGAATAAAGTTTTAAAGAAAATGGTAACAAAAAGGACAATTATATTGAGACTTGAAGCAACATAGCTGTTGTTCGACAAAAGGATGCTGATAATGACATGGACCAAACATGTGAGCAACAATAAAGTTTTAAAGAAAATGGAAACAAAAAGGACAATTATACTTAACAACTTGAAGAGACTTGAAGCAACAGAAATGTGGTTCTACAGAAGGATGCTGAGAATGTCATGGATCAAATGTGTGAGCAACAATAAAGTTTGGGAGAAAACAGAAACAAAAAGGACAATTATACTTAACACTTGAAGAGACTTGAAGCTATATCTGAAGATATGAAGATATCTGGTTCTACAGATGGATTCTGAGAATGCCATGAACTGAACATGGAAGCAATGATGAAGTTTTAGAGAAAATGGAAACAAAAAGGACAATTATACTTAACAGCTTGAAGAGACTGGAAGCAACAGATATGTGGTTCTACAGAAGGGTGCTAGGATTGCCATGGACTGAACGTGTGAGCAACAACAAAGTTTTAGAGTAAATGAAAAGCAAAAAGACACTTATACTTCATATCTGGAAGAGATAGTTGAAATTTCTGCAGCACATGATGAGGAAAGGTTATCTAGAAAATTTAACACTCACATGATAGAAGGTGAGAGGAACAAAGGAAAACAAGGCATGACTTCCGTAGTGGGCTTGCTTAAATGGATGGTAAGACAGTGTGTAGGAGAGATGAGAAATAAAAAAATTTACTAAGAGCTACAACAAACAGGAAATTGTGGAGAGCCATAATCACTAATGTTGTGAATGAATATAGCACATAAAAGAAGAATACTTAACAGAATTATAATTTTCCTCCATTCTTTCTAAAAGAAAATATCTAATTTTTTTAAGTATATTTCGAAACTAACAAATAAAAAAACATTTTTAACAATAAAAAATATGAATTACATTTTCTTTTTTCTTAATCATTTCACCCCATTAAAGACAATAAAACCACTAAGATGAGTTTGAAAGAATAAGAAGAAGGAACATTATTAAGTAGCAAGGACAATGAAAGAAGAGGAATCAAAAAGAAAGTAGAAAACGTTTTTTTTTTAATTGTATCACCATGAGCAAGGCGGTAACTCCACTGATGTGCAGGGGGCTACATAATAGTGAAAAGATAGGAAAAGAGAAAGCCAGAAACCATATCCTAAACAGGGAACAAGGGATGAGCCTCTTAACCTGTTCAATAGACATGGGTGGAGTGTGAACCGGGCGATAGATAGATCTATCTACTCCAATTGAAAAAAAAACAAAAAACAAAGTCAGAAGATTGGAAAAGAGAAAGCCAGAAACCACATCCTAAACAGGGAACAAGGGATGTGACATTGCATTTAATTTTTCAAGATTAATGTTGGCTGGAAAGGAAGAAGCAAGAATTAAGTTTCACAAACAAAAAGTGTGAGAAAAGAAATAGTTATAAAAATGAGGTCTTGTTGCTAATGTAGTCAGTCAGTCAGTTAAGTGCCATACGTGATACATGTTTTGGATGATCATGCCTCGAAAGAGACATGACTGACTGGGCAGAAGATTATCCCACACTAGGTTGCCATTGCTTTCTGTGGTAGACTAGTTGCAAACCAAGGCTATTGAATCCAATCTGTTCTATTATTTAACCCATAAGTGGAGGAAATAGATGGATTAAACCTTTCCCAAGGGTATTTGTGTGTAAGTGAATGGAATGAATTCAACTGGAATTTGAAAAATTCATAAAAGCCAGGTGTCTAGGTATAATGTCCATCAGTCTAGGTACAAAGAGCTCATCAGAACTAATTAAATATAAGGGGTAATCAACACAGCCACTGTCTAATCTTTCAGTTTATAGCCTTATAATTGTCTTACCTCTAATTTTTAAAAGTTTATTTCTTTTTAATTATTTCAACCAAAGCAAGGCAATAAAGCCACTAAGATGCAAAGAGTTACTGAATGTGAGAGACTATGAAAAAAAAAAAATTAAGGAAAGAGAACAATAAAAGTTTTTTTTTTTTTAATCATTTCACCCCAAGCAAGGCATTCCACTGCCACTATTGTGCTTGGGGCTATATGGGGGAAGGTAAATAGAAAGAGTGGTTAGATATAGGAAATGTCAGAAGTGGGGGGTGTGATAGATAGTTGGGTGGGTGGGAAGAGTATTTGAAAGAATGGAAGCAAGTTAGTTTATTAGGAGGTGTCTATTGGCCTTACATTTAAACTCCTGGAGATTGTAGCCATTGGGGAAGCAGTCTTGTGGAAGGGAATTCCACAGTCGGGAAGTGCGAGAAAAGAAACTGTTGCAGTAGAAGTTGCAGTTGCATTTTATCGGTTTCACTGTATAAGGGTGGGATCTAGTTGCTAATCTGGTATCTCATGCAAATTCAAACCTAGGGGGCACCAGTGACCTAAGTTCATCGGAGCAGAAGCCGTGAAAGTATTTATAGAAGAGACACAGGGAAGCCACGTCGCGCCGGTGAGAGAGAGACTGCAGGCGGTCTGCTAAGTCAATATCGATCACATTACAGACCCTCCGCTGTACCTTGTTGAGAAGCCCAAGGAGAATAGCAGGGTCACCCGACCAGATATGGCAACAGTATTCAATGCACGGGCAGATGGTAGATTTATAAATGTGCAGGATAGATTCAGATGGAAAAAACCTCCGGGCCCTGCACAAAGAACCAACTTTCATAGCAGTGGATTTAGCAATGGATTCGATATAGTCATTCCACTTGAGGTCCACTGAAAGTGTGAGACCAAGGAGGCGTAGTGTTTTACTCTCTGGGAGGCAAGCCTGGTCCATGCTAATGGGAGGTAGGTACGATTGTCTATGAGTATGGGAAATAAAAGTGTGGGAATGGAAGGAGGCAGAAGTAATTTCCACAAGTGAAAAGCAAGAGAAAAGAAAATGTTGGCATAGAACTTACAGATATATTTAGACAATTCAACTGTTAAATAGAGATAACTAGCAGTATAGCTCGGTGTTGCTCAGGTGTAATGAAAGCTTTAAAATTAATCCATGGTCCTGGAACTCAGACTCAGCTTAAAGAATATTTGTGTGAAGTTTGGTGAGAATCGAATAAAAATTGTGGCTTTGTATAAAGGACATACAGATAGATAAACAGACATACACACAAACATCTTGCCTTTTATGTTATCGATTTTCTGCACTATTGTAAGAACTGCAACTTTGAAACTTCTGAATATCATTTCTTATGTCTTTGTCTATGAGTGTACCAAATTTGATTAAAATTGGACCACTCCTTCTATAACCCGATTTTTTCAATTATCAATTTTCGATATTTATCAGGGGTACCTTGACACAAAACCTAGCTAAGAACACTTGCAGATGCTTATAGTAAAACTGTGTAAATTTTCAAGAAAATCAGTTCAGCCATTTTGGAGTCTGTAGGTAATGGACACACACACACACACACACACACACACAGATACATCCACACACACCCATACGCACACAGAGACAAAGTTCCATTTATAAATAAGTTTTGATATTGTTGGTTCTCTTCTGGATTTTATCAAGAATCTCTTAATATACAGCATGAGTACTGGACAATACGTGGCAGCAATATTCATTGCAACAGATATTGTGAATCAGATGCCATATGGTTTGTACAGGCATCTTCTGAAGCAAAATGATCACTCATTTTGGCACTGATTAACATGATTTTGTATTCTGAAATATTCTTAAGAACTATTTCATATTTCAGAACACTACCAGATTGGATACTCATAGCTTGATCTTAAATTACCTCTGTCGGAAGAAAGGTTAACATGTGAGTATTTGTACATAAACATGTAGTTGTTGTGGTTCAGTGAATATTGGCTCGGAATGAGAAATCAGAGAGCCGAGTTCAAATTTCACTCCAATTGTTGTATTCACATATGTGCAATTACCCTTGGGAAAGGTATTAATCTATCTCTTTGCCCTCTAGCTATGGGTTAAATAGCAGGATAGATTGGGTTCTTTAGCTTGGATTGGCAACTGCAGGAAATCTTCAGTCCAGTCAGTCAAAGATTGAAAGAGACACGCATGTGTTTCATATGGCAATTAACTGACTGACATATAGTCAAATACTATTAAACCAACCATGGATTACCTTTGTCTTGATTAAAGTTAGATTCATAAATGTAAAATAAAAACATTCACTTGATGAATTATAAATCTGATATAATCTTCAAATTTAGTATGAAGTGTAGAGATCAAAATGTTCGGAATAACGAAAAAACTGTTGACAAAGCAAAATATTTCCTATTGAAATGACAGAAAAATACCTTCACAAAAACAGATTGTCTTTTTTTTTTTCAAGCCAGGCATCAGCAAAGCTCACATATGCATAAATAGAAAACCATTCAGCTGAAATAATAAAAAAATATCACAAAGCTTCTAATAAAAACAACTTTACTTGCAAGATTATCTCTATAAAACAAAATAGGTTTCAATCACATAAACCACAGTTTGTAACAACTCTTATATCATTCAACCACAGCAGTGGTTGAATATATTCTTAAGTGTGACATTGAGTGAATCTAGGCAGCTTTCAAGCTTCACCACTAATTCAGTTCTCAACCAAATTTCAAACAGTTTACAGGATTAGATTTGACACCCCCTTAGCTACATTCTGAAATAACAATTTTGAATTTTGGTTAAGTAGAAAAAAGTTACATCAAAATATGTAAAGTCCAAAAAGGGAGACTAACTACATAAGTCCATAAGTGATTGATTAATGCTTTTATCAATAAATCTTATTCTTTATAAGTTTTAACAGTTTAATATTTTTGCATGTGGCTTTCAACATTTAAATTCTGATGATATCTTTTATCATTTTTGTTCATCAAACTTTGCTTATCACTTATCATTTTATTGGAATTGATTATAAATAATCAATTTGTTATTATTTTTTAATCAACTGCATATAAATTTTTTTTCTTTTTAATATTTCTGAATGTGGTATTCAGCATTAAATTTGTATTAAATTAATAGCAATGCCTGGAAAATTTACATGGAAAAATATGCACATGAAAAGTAATATTCTTAAGATAATTAAACCTAGAAAAGGACAGGACAAAAATTAAATAAACCTGGAAAAGGGCAGGACAAAATATTCTAGTGATGTGAAAAATAAGAAATTTATTACTTAAAACATTGCAGCTAAAAAATAAAATTTGAATTATTTTAGGTTGCTTGTTTTAAGTAATAGATTTCTTATTATTTACTTCACTAGAATATATTGTCCTTTACTTTTCCAGGTTTAATAACTTGTCCTGTTCTTTTCCAGTTTTAATATTATCTTAAGAATATTACTTTTCATGTGCACATTTTTCCATGTAATATACTATGCTTTTTATACACACACGCACACATATAGATAGACAGGCACTCACACAATGTTCTGTCAGGTGTGCCACATGATAGCTTTTAAAGAAAACTCCTTTTCAAAAATACAAAATGTTGTGGATTCCGAGTGAGAAACCGCACAAAATAATGAACATCAAAACTGATATTGTTATAGGGAAACACACCTATTCCTCAGATAATGGACTCTCCCTTCTATATTAATAAGAGTTAACAGGAAGTTCTTGGGAAGTTCATAGAAGTTCTTTAGACTTCTATTGGAGTTCAGTTAATATTAGTCAGCAGTTAGTCAAATACTAAGGAGTCAGCTTTCAGTGGTAGATTACCAAGTTCTTAAAATTTTGAGTTCGTTAAGTTGATTAGCAACCAACATAGCATGATTATAACTTTCAGTGCAAAAACTACTCCACAACAGATATGGAGATAGAAAAGTAGGTTATATTCAACATAATATACAAACTTGAATGCAAGTTAGTAAATCCAGGAATACTATTAGTAAGAAATAAATATATACAAGTCTTGAAGTGCAGTCGTTGAAAATAGTATATTCGAGTATATTTTTCTAGCTGAGTGGAGCTCAGAGCCAGTCTGACTTCTGATGTGGTAGTCTGTGGGTAAGTTCGGTATTTCTCAGTAACTTACATATCAGTTCTGGTACTCTTCGATAACTCTAATGGATCTCTATGAATACTCTCTACTGCCAACTGCAACGGTATTTACCCACCTTCTCACATAAGGCAAGATGTGACACAAGGTCTTTTTAATGTGGGTCTTCCTGGCCATATAGCCAGGCCAAAAATATCTGTCTATCTTTCCCCAGTCGTGATTCTACCCTTCGGCAGAACCATGACTGAAATATATATTTATTAATTTACGCCACAAACTATATATATATATATATATATATATATATATATATATAGTTTGTGACGTAAATTAATAAATATACATACAATGGTGCACATATGTATAGTATTATTATTCAAGTGTTAATAAAATGGCACTCACTGTATGAATAGAGCTGGATTATATATATATATATTGATAAATATACACATTCTACGTCTATGGCATGACTCGAAGTTTCATGCATTATGTAACCATCAGGTGCATATTTCAAAGTGACAGTTTATTAGATTTTAATTTAAATTCCCTCAATGTTCATGGGAATTAAATCTTATAAACTTAATTTACTACTTTTTTTAATTACAAGATTAAAAATTTAAATATGTTACATGTAGATAAAAATTTAAAATTTAAAACTTAAAACTTAAGACTAAAAGAAAAAATGCAAAATATAAAAAATAAAAAATAAAAAAATGCAGGGAAAATAAATCAAAGGGGCATAAGTCATGAAATGTAAAAATTTAAATATGCAAATATTACACGTAGATAAGAAATTAAAATTTTAAATATAATAAAATAAAATAAGATGAAAATAAAAATTTAAAAAGTAAAATTTAGAATTAAAATAAAAAAATAAAAAATGTAGGGTGCAAAAATATAAGGGGTTTAATTCATTGTTGTTAAAAGTAATATTGCGGGGTGGGGGGAGAAAAAAGAAAGAAAGAAAGAAAGAAATGGTCAAATGTTGAAGAATCTATATCAATCTAGGTTTGAGAATTTAAGTATTTTTTTCTATGACAGCATGTGGTCATTAAATCACTTTTTATTAAGCAAATTAAAATATTTGAAATATACATCAATTTGAAATATGCACCTGATGAATGCATAATGCATGAAACTCTAAGTCATGCCATAGAGGTAGGATAATATGTATATTTATTAATATATTATAATACAGACTTATTCATACACTGAGCACTGTTTTATTAACACCTGAATAATAATGCTATACATAAGCATCATATATATATTTATTAATTTACGTCACTAATTGTTGTCAGGGAAAGGATGCAAGTCAAGGAGATAGGAGATGGCAATTGACATTACATTTAAATTCTTGGAGTTGTAGCTGTCAGAGAAGCAAGTATACGGAAGAGAAATTCCACAGGCAGAAAGTGTGAGAAAAGAAACTGATAGAGTAGAAGTTGTGGTTACATTTAATTGGTTTCAATGTAAAAGGGTTGGACCTAGTTGCTAGTCTAGTAGCTTGAGTAAATTCATACAGAGGGGACACCAGGAAGCTAATCTTATGAAAGTATTTGTAGAAGAGACAGTGGGAAGCCACATTACATTGGTGAGAAAGTAATTGGAGCTGAGCTACCAGGTCAGGATCTGTCACATTGCAGATTCTCGGATTTTGTCAAGAACCACAAGATTAATAGCAGAGGCACCCAACCAGATGGGACAGCAGTATTCAATGCACGGGCAGATGGTAGATTTATGTATGACCCTACACAGTGAACCAACCTTTCTAGCAGCAGATTTCGCTATGAATTCAATGTAATCATTCCCCTTGAGGTCAGCTGAGTTAGGCTGATGGGATGCAGTGTTTTGCTATTAGGGAGACTAGCCTGATCAATGCTGATGGTGGGTAACAGCGATTGTCTATGGTGGTTAAAAGATAGCAGCTTTGTTTTAGAAGCATCCAAATTCACAAGCCATTACTTATCCCAGTCCACTACAGATTGGAGGTCCTTTTCAAGATCAGCAGTGAAGTTTGTTTTGTCAGCCTTAGTGGATTTTTTATTGAGGAGTGAGGTGATGTTGCCAGTGTAGAGGCCTACTTGGGATCTGATTGAATCAAGGAGATCGTTAATGAAGATCTGAAAAAGTGTAGGACCTATATTTAGGTTTAATGCAAGGAATTTGTCACTTTAACTGAACAATTTCATGCAGACTTGGATATTTTGAGAGGGCACCATTATAATGCCTTCAGTCATCAGTGAAGGATACCATGGACTGAACATGTGGGCAACGATGAGGCTTTCAAAATGATGGACATAAAAAAAATACTGATAATTAACATCAAGAAAAGACAGCTGAAGTTTTTGGGGCATGTAATGAAGAAGGAGGGCTTGGAGAACATGATGCTCATGGGATGGATAGAGGGAAAGACAGACAATGGAGAGCAGTGCATGACTTACCTGATGGACTTGAGCAGATGGATGTTGGAGCAGGTAGAATAACAAGAGGAAAGATATTAAGAGCAACAAGAGATAGGGGAAGAGGAGGGCCATGATTGCCTACGTCTTGAAGGAACATGGCACAAAGAAGAAGAAGAAAAATCAAAGTGAGAATAATATTTTCATCATCACAGGTAACCAAATTTATTGTGCTGGTTCAGAACTCTTTTTCTTGATCAGAGGATTTTTCAAGCATTCTGGATCTCATGGGAGAATCCCCACCCCCTGCCATAGGTTGGTATGATTATTTTTTGTTTTATTCTCTTGAGATGTCACATTGTCATTTGGGCTAGTGGACCTTCAAACCCAACTGTCACTTGTCTTTCTTGCATAATCTAAATTTTCTCAGAAATCTATAACAAAAGCACTTGATACTTATATATATGTGCATGTATGTGTGTGTGTGGGGGGATGTATGTGTATGAACATGTGTGTGAAAACAGATACATTGAACAACAAATAAGATTAAATGTGTTCATTTTAAGAGTTGATATTTAACATCAAGTAGAGACATTTGAAGTTTCTGGGACATGTAATGAGAAAAGAAGGCTTGGAGAATCTGATGTTCATAGGGTGGATAGAGGGAAGGGGAGACAAGGGAAAGCAACATGTGACTTATTTGATGTACTTAAGCAGATGATGGAGTGGGGGTTGAGTAGGATAACAATAGAAGTGGTGTTAAGAGCTATGAGGGATAGGGAGATGTGGAGGGCCATGATCACCTACATTCTGAAGAGACAAGGCACATAGAAAAAGAAAAAGAAGAAGAAGAAGAAGCAAATGCTGGACAATCCCATCAAAGACATGAAGCAACCAAAATGTGGTTCTGCAGAAGGATGCTGAGAATACTTTGTACTGAACATATGAGCAATGACAATGTTTTGGAGGGATCATAAATGAAAAAGAAACTTATACTTAACATCAGGAAGTGACAGCTGAAGTTTCTGGGAGATGTAATGAGGAAGGAGTGCTTGGAGAATCTGATACTCACAGAAGAGTTAGATGGAAAGTGAGACAGTGGAAAGCAATGCAACACATACTTGATTGGCTTCAGTAAATAGATGGCAGTGCAGTGTTTGGAAGGAGTAACAAGAGAAAGGGTGTTAAGAGTGATGAGGGAGATAGAAATTTGGAAGGCCATCATCATCTATGTCCTGAAGAGTCATGGCACATTAAAGAAGACATCAGGAAGAGAGAAATGAAGTTTCTGGGACATGTAAAGTGGTAGATGGGCTTGGAGAATCTGATATTCACAGGGCAGATAGAGAGAAAGAGAGACAGGTGAAAGCAGTGAGTGACATACTTGATGGGCTTGAGCAAGTGGATGATAGAGCTGGGTTTAGGAGAAATACCAAAAGAAATGGTGTGAAGAGCTACAAGAGACAGGGGAATACAGAGGGCCATGATCGCTTACATCCTGAGGGGACACAGTCAGTCAGTTAAAGTGCCATACGTGATACACGCTTGGGCGATCATGTCTCGAAAGTGACATGACTGACTGGGCAGAAGATTATCCCACAGTAGGTTGCCATTGCTTTCTGCGGTAGACTGGTTGCCGACCAAGGCTAGAGAACCCAATCTGTCCTGCTATTTAACCCATAACTGGAAGGAAGAGACGGATTAATACCTTTCCCAAGGGTATTTGCGCATAAAAACAGTACATAGAAGAATAAAAAAGATGTAAAATTCTTGAACTAAAAGTAAATGGAAATATAAAAGAAATTAATACTTGGGTGACCTCTCTGCTATGCTATTCTACAGTAGTCCTCTTCTTCTATGTGCCCTGTCCTTTCAGGACGTAGGCAATCATGACTTTCCACATCTCCCTATCCATGGTGGCTCTTAGCACACTTTCTCCTGTAACACCACAAAAACCCTGTTCTGTCATCCACCTGCTCAGGCCCTTCAAATATGTTATCCACTGCTTTCCTCTGTCTCTTTTCCCCTCTATCTGGCCTGTTAGTATCAGGTTCTCCAAGCCCTCCTTTCTCATTGCATGTCCCAGAAACTTTAGTTGTAAATAATGGACTCTGAAGAAAAGTCAGAAAACTACCAGAATTTGGCTAGGGATTTCCAGACAGATCATGTCAATAGAGTACAGAGACTTGGCCTCATTGTCATAAATATGGAGAATAGCAAGTGTCAAATTATTGACTTTGTTGTTCCTTATGATACAAGAATGAACTCTAAAGAAGCTGAAAAGTTAAAAAACTACCAGGAACTGGCTAGGGAGATGGAGAAGCTATAGAACATGAATGTAGAAATAATTTCTATAGTAAAGGGTAGAAAACCGAAAAAACACTTGGGGAGAATTGGTACTAAGACTAATATTGTATAGCTTCAGGAAACTGCCATCATTTACTCTGTGTGGATTCTCAGAAATAGTCTTGAGTTGTGAGGTGTCTTTTTGATACCATATCTCAAGAACAGAATTTCCATTGACAACATCAATGTGCAACACCAATATAATAAGCTGGTCCTTCTCTCCTGTAAGAGGTGTGGTAGCACCTGTTAGGATCCCAACTATGGGTAAATAGTCAACTCCCAAACAAAAATCAACAGTTCACTTTTATAAAATGAGCAAAATGACAACAGTAAAATATAAAAGTACATATTTATTGTCAAATTACCAACAATACATGCTTATGATACAAGAGTGGACTCTGAAAAACTTGAAAAGGTTGAAAACTACCAAGATTTGTCTAAGGATTTCCAGACGGATCATATCATTGGAGTACAGAGACCCGGCCTTATTGTTATAGATAAGGAGAATAGCAAGTGTCAAATTATTGACTTTGTTGTTCCTTATGATACAAGAATGAACTCTAAAGAAGCTGAAAAGTTAAAAAACTACCAGGAACTGGCTAGGGAGCTGGAGAAGCTATAGAACATGAATGTAGAAATACTTTCTATAGTAAGAAGTATGCTTGGAATAGCATCTAGAAAACCAAGAAAGCACTTGGGGAGAATTGAAATTGATACCAAGGTTCTATAGCTCCAGAAAAATGCCATCATTTACACTGTATGGATTCTCAGAAATAGTCTTGAGTTGTGAGAAATTATTTTGATATCTTACCTCAGGAACAGAATTTTCATTGACAACATCAATGTGCAACTCCATAATAAGCTGGTCCTTCTCTCCAGTAAATGGTGTGGTAGCACCTGTTAGGGTCACAATTATGCGTAAATAGTCAACTCCCAACACTAAAAATATAAAAGTACATTTTTATAGTAAAATTACCAACAATATAATTTACGATCTACAAAATATATATCTAAAAAACATACCTTTAACCTGAAAGTACAAAATTATGGATAAAATATCTGTAGTTGAAAGCATAAAATTACATGCAGAAAATTTACATTTTGGCATTCAATAACCCATAGAGGTTGATATGTCGCTAAACCAAATCAACAAATCAATCTGTTGTAAGAGTTGCTCTACTTCAGCGTGTGAAATGAGTATGCAAATGTAATTGTTATTATTGTACAGAGATACTAATAAAACCAATTACAATGATAATTTCAAAATAGTTACAAAACTAAAAGCACAAGAGGTAAAATCAAATATTCAAATATTGAACATCATATAAACAAATTA
This sequence comes from Ascarosepion bandense, assembly GCA_037127315.1. Classification (NCBI taxonomy): domain Eukaryota; kingdom Metazoa; phylum Mollusca; class Cephalopoda; order Sepiida; family Sepiidae; genus Ascarosepion; species Ascarosepion bandense. The sequence goes on from JBBBDQ010002153.1 coordinate 1,436,832, forward strand.
TCAAATTATTCATATTTTCAATTTTTGAGCGATTTGGAAATTAAATTAATCACAATTTCCTTAAATTGTATTCTCTTCCTTTTTTTTTGAGTGATGAGGGACTTTTTTTTTATTATTTTCTCTAATCTAAACAATCACAAACCTCTGCGGGTTAAGTGAAAAATGGAGACAGTTTGTTAATGATAATACTATAGTTGAATAATATGCATGACTGACCGTTGAGGTGTTTATAATTCAAGAGAAAATTTTCAATACTAGTGCATAAACTAATATAACATTTTGAGTTATGATGAGTCTTGCTGACATGATGTTGACACCATGGCTTTAGTATTTGTCTATATTTCTGAGATGAGGTATCATCTTCCAGAAGAGGCATTAAACAAAGAATGGAGTTCATATACCCCAGTGATTGTAATAAAGGGTTCGGTCCAAAATTCCTAGCACCCGAAGAAGGCTGGAGCATACAACGGCCAAAACGTCATACAAATGGCAACAAAGATGAGGACAATAGTGTGAATAATGTAAAGACTGACCATGGCTTGAGAACAGAATTTCTAATGAGTAAGTTAATGTGTGGTCATCAGCAAAAAGAGGAGCTCAGAATACCAATTAGAGGTTGGGAATACTAAAATCAAGCAGGTACAGAATTTTAAATACTTACGAAGTCTTCTAACAGAAGATGGAAAGTGCAATACTGAAATCTGAAGGCATATTGGTATGGCTGAGGATGCATTTAAATAGCTGAGTAGAGTACTAAGAGATAGAAAAATTTTGCTGCCAACAAAAAAAGACTACTGGACTGTTACATGATATCTGCCCTCCTATACGGCAGAAGGAATTACTTGAAGCAACAGAAATGTGGTTCTACAGGAGGATGCTAAAGATACCATGGACCGAACATGTGAGCAACAATAAGGCTTTGGAGAGAATGAAAATGAAAAGAAAACTTATACTTAACATCAGGAAGAGACAGCTGAGGTTTCCGGAACACCTAATTAGAAAGAAGAGTTTAGAGAATCTGATACACACAGGGAGGATGGAGGGAAAGAGAGACAGGGGAAAGCACTGCATGACATACTTGATGGGGTTAAGCAAATGGATTGCAGAGCAGGGTTTGGAATAAATACCGAGACAAAAGATATTAAGAGGTACAAAGAACAGGAAGATGTGGAGGATCATGATTGCCTAGGTCCTGAAGGGACATGGCACATAAAAGAAGAAAGAAGAAGTCAATGTGTGAAACCAAAATAATACATAAATAAAATACTTATAATGATAAAATCAGATAAAATGTTTATTTAAGCTTATTTAATTTGTAATCTAATTTAAAAAAATAATTAACTCAATGCTCTAAGCAACATTTCCATAGAGAAATTACATCAGAATTTAGCTGTGTGAGCAACAACAATGTTTTGATTAGAGTGAAAATGAAAAGGAAACTTATACTTAACATCAGGAAGAGACAGCTGAGGTTTCTAGAACGCATAATTAGAAAGAAGGGTTCAGAGAATCTGATACACACAAGTAGGATGAAGGGAAAAAGAGACAGGGGAAAGGACTGCATGACATACTTGATGAGGTTAAGCAAATAAATTGCAGAGCAGGGTTTTGGAGAAATACAAAGACAAAATATATTAAGAGCTACAAAAGACAAGAAGATGTAGAGGGTCATGATCGCCTACGTACTGAAGGGACATGGCACATAAAAGAAGAAAGAAGTCATTGTGTAGAACCAAAATAATACATAAATAACATACATATATTGATAAAATTCAGATATAATGACAAGATGAAGATATAAAGAAACTTGAAACTGAAATTGAGAAAATGTGGCATGTTAAAGCTACTGTAATACCTATAATAACTGGAGCACTGGGTACAATCTTTTTTAATAATTTCACCTCAAGTAAGGCAATAAAGTCACTAAAATGCATAGGGTCACTAAGTGTAAAGAATATGAAAATAAAAAAAAACATTATTAAGGAGAGAGAACAATAAAAGAACAAGAATTAATAAAACAAAAGATATGAATTAACATTGCATTTAAACTTTCAACAACAAATTCAACCAGAAAGCCATAAGATGGAAGAGATTTCCACAAATGAGAAGTGGGAGGTTAGAATATAAATTAAGGATACATCTATTCATTTCAGCTGTCAAATAACGAAACCTTTCTGCCAATCTTGCACAATACAGAAATTCATAAAGTCAAGGTACCATTGACAAAAATTCACCAGGACAAAAACAAAATACCTGGCCACTTCTGTTTACAAGGGATTCAATACTTTGTTTGGAAATTCTCTTCTACTTAGAAGAATTTTATCAATGTAAAGAAAATATAAACATTCTATATTTTAAGTGCGCAGATGTGCGTTGTGGTGCAGTGGATATTGGCTCAGAAAGAGAAATCAGAGTGCCGAGTTCAAATTCCAGTTGAATTCATTGCATTCATTTACACGCAAACACCCTTGGGAAAGGTATTAATCCATCTCTTCCCTCCAGTTATGGGTTAAATAACAGGACAGATTGGGTTCTATAGCTTTGGCTGGCAACCAATTTACTGCAGAAAGCAATGGCAACCTACTGCGGGATAATCTTCTGCCAGTCAGTTATGTCTCTTTTGAGACATGATCGCCCAAGCATGTTTCACGTATGGCACTTAACTGACTGACATTTTAAGTATTAATTTAATTTGTTTAATGGCAGGCAAAAACCTTATGGGCCATTTAATGCTGAAATTTAATTATTTTGGAAGCTTTAAAGTAATACAAATATAATAGTTATTCTACTTTCACAATTGAATACATGGTAGATGATACTAAGCATTTGTGCATATACATATTTGTGCAGACGTAATTACTAGAGGTGGTGATATGTTGTAGTTATATTTTGAAGTACAGCTTGATTTCCTTAAAAAATTGTTTGATATTATATAGATTAATGTCCTGAAAGAGTTCAATCCTGTTGGTTGATTTCATTCAGCACCATATTAATCTCTAAGGGCAATATAATGCTAAAACCTAAATATTTTGAACCCAATTTCATGGCTTCCACTAAATATATTTTGAATGCAATTATATTCCTTTAAATACAGATAAAATGTACTGTTAATCATTTTGCTGTAAAATATATTTTTGCTAATTCTACTATAAAGTGTATGGTTGGTATATTTTAATATAAATATATTTTGCTTTAAAATTGTATTATTGGTAAATTTACTATAAATAAGTATTTTTAGTAATTTTAGGGTCAAATGGGGTAGCAGATGTACTGAAGTATAGATATATATATTGTTATAGTAAAAATACAAGTAATATATTTTGACTAACAATATATTTTTTAAGCAAAATAAATGCAGATGTGCTTTGTGGTGCAGTGGATGTCGGCTCGGAATGAGAAATAGGAGAGTCAAGTTTGAATTCCAATTAAATTCCCTTTGGGAAAGGTATTAATCCATCTCTTCCCTCCTGTTATGGGTTAAATAATAGAACAGATTGGGTTCTATAGCCTTGGTCAGCAACCAGTCTACCACAGAAAGCAATAGCAACCTACCGTGGGATAATCTTCTGCCCAGTCAGTCATGTCTCTTTCAAGACATGATCGTCCAAGCATGTATCACGTATGGCACTTAACTAACTGAACTAGCAATACATTTTATCTTTAGTTGAAGACATACCATTGCATGCATACAAAATATATTCAGTTGAATCCATAAAATTGTGCTTAAATTAATTAAATTTTGGCATTAAATAAACCATAGAGAATTGTATAGCACTAAAAAATATCAACCAACATGAAAAAGCTCTATCATGCTATTAATTTATATAATTTATATAATATTCTACAATTTCTTAAATCAAATGATATTCTAAAATATAACTTCAACAGAACTACAACATAAAAAACATATATCCCCGCTTCTAGTTATGCAAAAAAGCTGATATCATCTACTATGTATTCAAATGTGAAAGCAGAATAACATATTGTTATTATTTCAAAATTCCCAAGAAAATTAAATTTCAGAATCATATGACCCATAAAGACTTGATATGCCATTAAACAAACAAATCAATCTTAAAAATATACAGGAACTTAAAAATATAATATCAAAATACACAGAAAATATAATGAAAAATTGAACTACAACAATAACTCCAAAAACTGTTAAACTTTTTCTGGGGGAGAAAATAGCTATAATCACCTTCAGGACCAACACAGATAACAAATAAACCACTCAAGAGTATTAGCATTTTTAACACTTTCTTCTAAGCTCACTGACCAGATTAGTTTTCTTAAATGAGCTGAACTAATTCAAGAAAACATTTATTTAAGTATTCAGGACATGATCACAGCCAACCGAGTCTATTTTCCAAGTGTGTGCAGCTCAAAGGGAGGTTCATAGAAATATCCTAATTTGTTTATGGTGTCTTCTATAAAAATTCATCTGTGCACATTTCATGATATTTCATGCGGATACAGACAAATTGTTTGGAGATCTGCATGCAGGAGACATTATTTCACATTATTTCAGGAAGATAATTGAAGATAAACATTACATTTTCTTGGCATTATCTTGAATTGATTTACTAGTTTTTTTATTTTCTTATTTTAGTTTTTTAAATTTTCTTTTCTTCTCTCTTGTTTTTTTTTTCTATTTAAGCCCTCTTTACATTACAAATTTTTCTTGTTCATAGACAATGAACCTTCTCTTTTCTTTTGAAAGAAAATGAACTGGAGCTCTTCAGGCATTAAATTTAGTAAAATGATGTGGTCTTGAATTTGCAGAGACACTTCAAAGAATTGTTGAACAGTAGCTAAATTACACATTTCTGACATAGCAAATTATAATAGTGTTATTTTTTACAAACAAAATGGATGACCCTAAAATGCTTTGGCTTTATTTTCACCTTGTAAGTCTTTTTGTATTTTTAAACTTTCAAAGGGCAGTATAATTTAGAGTCATCAAATGGAAAAGTTAATAGAATAATAAAATCTTTAGCTGCAGAATTATTTAAAGAAAATAATTTTGCTTCACTTAATTTAAGAGTGGCTTTTATAAAATGGAAAGATTGACTTTTCAACCAGAATTACTGACCTTCCTGTTTTTTTTTCTTCTTATAAAAATGGAGATTTAAAAGTGTAGAATTAAAATGTATGTATCCATTAGTTTTGTTTTTTTTAGTGCATTTATTCAATTCTCGCTGTGGACAATATATAAAGTCATAGCCTTTATATTATAATACAGCAATACTTACCTAGGTACCTATGTGTGTCATGCTTTTACTGTAGGAATGAAATTAAATGTATTTTGTAAATGCATTATATTTCTAAAGAAAATCATTGTAATGGAAGAAAGAATAAAACATCAAAGAGAGTCAGCAAAAGAATGGCAGAGAAGAAGATGAGAGTCAGCAAAAGAATGACAGAGAAGAAGATGAGAGTCAGCAAAAGAATGGCAGAGAAGAAGATGAGAGTCAGCAAAAGAATGACAGAGAAGATGAGAGTCAGCAAAAGAATGGCAGAGAAGAAGGTGAGAGTCAGCAAAAGAATGGCAGAGAAGAAGATGAGAGTCAGCAAAAGAATGGCAGAGAAGAAGATGAGAGTCAGCAAAAGAATGACAGAAAAGAAGATGAGAGTCAGCAAAAGAATGACAGAGAAGATGAGAGTCAGCAAAAGAATGGCAGAGAAAAAGATGAGAGTCAGCAAAAGAATGGCAGAGAAGAAGATGAGAGTCAGCAAAAGAATGGCAGAGAAGAAGATGAGAGTCAGCAAAAGAATGGCAGAGAAGAAGATGAGAGTCAGCAAAAGAATGGCAGAGAAGAAGATGAGAACAATTACTAGCAGAAGAGAGACAAGCAATCCGTAAACATAATAGAGAACAAATGCAAGCAAGAAGGAACGAAATGAATGAAAAAGAGAGATAAATTAATATTTATTATTGTTATTGCAATATTTTGTTAAAGTTGTTAAGTTCAAATATTTAATGATGCAAAAGGGGAATTTCTACGGATATTTCATTGCCGTAAAACATGCCATGAGCTTATGCGGTGATTAACTGAAGAATTAAGATTCATCAGAATATTAAAATTAGAAAACTGAAATTTTCACAGGTTAAAACTAGTAAAATAAATAATATATTTTTTATTCACAGTGATGAGTGAGTCCTTTAGTGTTCAGTGTAGCAAAATGTTTGTTAATCTTCTTCTCTGCCATTCTTTTGCTGACTCTCTTTGATGTTTTATTCTTTCTTCCATTACAATGATTTTCTTTAGAAATATAATGCATTTACAAAATACATTTAATTTCATTCCTACAGTAAAAGCATGACACACATAGGTACCTAGGTAAGTATTACTGTATTATAATATAAAGGCTATGACTTTATATATTGTCTACAGCGAGAATTGAATAAATGCACTAAAAAAATCAAAACTAATGGATACATACATTTTAATTCTACACTTTTAAATCTCCATTTTTATAAGAAGCAATCTGGAGAAAGTTTGTTTCAGCTCAGTGGTTGTAGCTTTGAAGTCAGGCTGTGCTAGGAATAATAGTAATATTAGAAATAGGTCAGTGTCATTTAACTGCATTTTCCAGGGCAGAAATATCATTAGCAGATTACCTCTTAGCTACATCTTCACATGTCACCCATGGGTGATTTCTCTATGGTAGCATCTTTTGTCATCACTATTATCATCCCTTCTGCTTCTACCTCAGAAGTGACAGCTTATATTCTTTTGACCAAGCTCTGAGACTTTGGCATGGACATTAGTTTTGGCTAACATCAAAAGTTTCTTTTTGTCAATATTTTGATTGGCCAAAAAATATTTCATTTTTTGGCATTCCTTTCATTTTAATTTGTTTTTAGAACTCTGCTATTCAATTCCTCAATCTGAGCCACTAACCATTATTCCACCATGCTTCCATGGGACCCCTAATCGTTTAAAAGACAGATGTAATCTATGTTTGACAGAAAAAATTAAAATTTTGAAATTTCATTACCAAAATATACTCCTAAATACATGAAGGGAGATCATTAGTATGTGTCATCTTAGAAATAAATATAAATTACAATAAGTATCCTTTTCTTCCAGTTAGTCACAATAAGATTTTTTTAAAATTTTGACTATGCAGTTAATTCCCCCCTACCTACCACTACTAACTCAAGGATCAAGCCTCATACCTCCCACTACCAAAGAAGAAATTACTACTAAAATTCTGCTAGCTTAAGCCTATAAAAACCAATAGAGAAAAAAATTAAAATTTCAAAATTTACATACCAGAATATAATCCTAAATAAAGCGAGGGTGATCAGTAGTATGTGTCATCATGAAAATAAGTATTAATTGCAATAATTATTCTGTTCTTCCAATTAGTCACAATAAGGTTTTTTTTAATTTTGACTAAGCAGTTACTTCCCCACCATCTACCACTACTAACTCAAGGGTCACGCCACATACTTCCCTCTACCAAAGAAGAAATAACTAATAAAATTCTTATTACCTTAACCCTATAAAAACCAATACCTTCCAAAGCCCTTCCTTTAGTAAAGTTAGTCTCTAGGCTTAGAATTTTCAACCCTTTATAAACAAAGAATTTGTTTATAAAGGGTTGAAAATGCATGTCTTAAAATGACATGTTGAAAATGGCTATTTCCCCACTAAGTTATATCTCAATTTACAGATATATATATATATATATATATATATATATATATATATATAAAAATTCTGAAGAAGCTTGTTAAAGTGAAACACATTAGATAAAAGTCACTTTTTCTTACTTGCTCTTTATTAATTCATATATATATAATATATATATATATATATATATATATATATATATGAATTAATATTATTAATTTATTAATTCATATATATATACATATATATATATATATATATATGAATTAATAAAGAGCAAGTAAGAAGAAGTGACTTTAATCTAATGTGTTTCACTTCAATTTACAGATATATATATATATATATATATATATATATATATATATAAAAATTCTGAAAGATTGCAAAGTGAACATTGATAAAGTATTTTTCATTCTATTTCGGTTTATTAATTCATATATATATACATATATATATATATATATATATATATATATATAATAATATTATTAATTTATTAATTATATATATATACATATATATATATATATATATATGAATTAACAAGGACAAGTAAGAAGAAGTGACTTTAATCTAATGTGTTTCACTTTAACAAGCTTCTTCAGAAATTCTTTTGAAGATAAATGATTTAAAAAACTTCTTTAAAATTTAAAAAAAATCTTTTAAAAATCCAGATGTTGATTGATGCATGATACTGCAAATCAACATACTGTCCCTGTGGATTTTTAAAAAGTTAAAAATTTTTTTTTTAAATATTTTAAATCATTCGTCTTTAAAAAACCTCTAAAGAAGCTTGTTAAAGTGAAACTTGTTAGATTAAGAACACTTTTTTGCTACTTGTTCTGTTTTTATATTATTCATCTTGCCAGATTTCAATCCATATATTCAACTTATATATATATATATATATATATATATATATATTTTTTTTTAATCATTTCACCCTGAGCAAGGCAGAAATGCCACTGATGAGCGGGGGGCTACATAACTGTAAAAAGATTAATTAGAAAAGAGTGAGGAGTACAAACTAGTTAGAAAGGAGCAATAGAAAGCTGAGAATGCAGGTGCGATGACAGATACATAGGTGGAGAGAAAGGGAAGGATATATGGGGGTGGGGAGAGAGCTAGAGTCCAGTGGTTAATAGATGAATATTGACATTGCATTTAAATTTCTGGAGGTTGTAGCTGTCAGGAAAGCAAGAATATTTATATATTTATATATATATATATATATATATATATATATATATATGTATGAAATGATTTATTTGAACATTACTTTTGATTGATACTTGTATTTAAGTAGATATTCTGTTTATAATCAAACTAAGCATTTCAGAGCAGAGATGGTTATTACGATGAATTCAAAAATTATGTTATAGGTTTAATTTAGCTTTGTTTAGACTGATCGTCATTCATGGTCGAGAGGCCTAAGACATGCCAGATCACATGGTGGCTTCCCCTATGTGGATAGGGGTTGCAGGTTCGAATCCTACCCAATGACAGACATTTTTGTAATAAAATTTTTCGTAAATAATCAGGCTGGTAGAAATAAATATATAATACTGTTTGATTATAAACAGAATATCTACTTGAATATGAGTATTGATCAAAAATAATGTTGAAACATATTTCAAATTGTCAGTTGTTTCTAACCAGTTTCATTAATCTTCATTAATTTTTGTAATATATTTATATATATATATATGTGTGTGTGTGTGTGTGTGTGTGTGTGTGTGTGTGTGTGTGTGTGTGTGTGTGTGTTTACAGGGTGAGTTAGATAAATTCTTGCAATTTTATATTTATTTCACACATGAGCATTGTTTGTTTTCGATTTTGTTGATTACCCAGTATAGTAAGATCAGTTGGGTACCATCTGTGAGAAAAAGAGTACCATGGTGCAATTCTCTCTGCCAAAAATTTGATGAAAGCATGTTGTATTGTTTGGCATTCATGCTAGAAGCTCTAATGCAAACATTTCTGGGTTTCAATCTGTAGGCAGAGAATTCAGAAAGAATTGGATGAGTCTAATGGTGATTATGAAGTTGTTCAGAGTTATCACTAGTTATGGCAAATTTATGCCTTCATACATCTTCTCACAGAATCTCAGACTCTACACAGAGGATTACATCAAAGATCTTCAGGAGGTAGTGCTATCCTGGGTCAAGAGGGCAGAAAGATCTTATATCTGGCAACCACTGAAAAGATCCTACTTCTGGCACCATCTGGAACTCTGCACCATGTCAAACAAGCAGGAGAACCTAGTCATGACAGTCAGACAATGTCTGTATCACCCCTTACATCTGTCCCCAAACTGCAACCCTCTTGATTATTATGTGTGGGGCAGAGTTGAGTGAGAGACCAACAAATTTGAACTGGAGACAAAGATTATGGCTGGATTCAACAACTTAAACCAGTTGACAATTCAGAAGAGAGGTTCTGATATCATCTGGAGGCTGTATTGAAGATAATGATGATTTTACTGAATAAATATACTCTTTACTATTTCAAGATATTTTTGTGTAATTTTGGTAAATATATCCGTTAAAATGAGATGTCAGTGTTATGTTCCTTTTGTGTAATGTAGATGACAATTTATCCATTGCACCCTATATTTACATAAACTAGCAATATAACCCGGCATTGCTCGGGTATAATGAAAGCTTTAAAACTAATCCATGCTCCTGGAGCTTAGACTCTTTGGACATTGGCATGAAAGACTAAAAAGCAATAGTGGTTTCCAGTTAAAGTGAAACCATAGACTGAAAGAAAAATTAATAGATGTAAGTCAAATTTTGATTTCCTGGTATCGATATCAAATAAGTTTTTTTCATCGTTAACTGAATTTTGAAGGCTAAATAAGTCCTCTGAGTAAATGGTATCATGGCTGAGACTAAGAACTACAATTATACCTACTTAGAGCCAAACCCGAAGCAAAAACTAAAATAAAAGGGCTGAAAAACATACAGACATACAGGCAGATAAACAGACATACATGCAAACATCTTGCCTTTTATATATATATATTATCGATTATCTGCACTATTGTAAGAACTGCAACCTTGAAACTTCTGAATATCATTTCTTGTCTTTGTCTATGAGTGTATTAAATTTGATTAAAATTGGACTACTCCTTCTATAATCCGATTTTTTGATTATCGATTTTCGATATTTATCAGGGGTGCCTTGATACAAAACTTAGCTAAGAAAACTCGCAGATGATTATAGTACAACTGTGTAAATTTTCAAGAAAGTCGGTTCAGCCATTTCGGAGTCTGTAGGTAACAGACAGACAGACACACACACACACACACACACACACACACACACATACACACACAGAGACAAAGTTCCATTTATAAATGAGTTTAGATATACCAACCATACATTTTATAGTAGAATTAGCAAAAATATATTTTATAGCAAAATGATTAACAGTACATTTTATCTGTATTTAAAGGAATATAATTGCATTCAAAATATATTTAGTGGAAACCATGAAATTGGGTTCAAAATATTTAGATTTTAGCATTATATTGCCCATCGAGATTAATATGGTGCTGAATGAAATCAACCATGGTAAGTAACGGACACACACACACACGTTCCATTTATAAATAAGTTTAGATTAGATATATCATCATCATTATCATTGGCAGAACTTGTTGCCAAGTATTTTGATGCTCAGCAACATTTCCTTTTGTGTAAAATGAGTTCTATGCTGGATATATGAGGGTAGAAGTGTTCAGAGTATTATATCAGAATGCAAATGTATCAGATAGATATTTTCAACAAACAACTTTTAGAATTAAATGTTTAAAAAAGTTAGCTTTATGTCTTTCTTAGAATTTAAAATGTGAAATAAAAATAAAGTTATCTGCTTATTTTAAAATGCATATTCTATTTTTGTATTACATGTATTTAAAACATTTTTTTTTTTTGGGGTTGGGGTGGGAAATACATGACCTTACTTTTCACTTCTTATTCCTGATAATAACTCTACTTTTTTCATGTTTTGCTCAGGAGATGAAGTGGAGCTCTCCAAATAAAAACAAAATTAGTAAAAGTAGAACCATGTTGATATTTTATGCTTTTATAATCTGATAATCAAATTGAATAAAAAAGGTTTGTGATAAATATAATAAGTAATTTCTTTTTTTTAGAAATATAATTTCATAAACAGTTATGTTAACCTTTTGATATTTTGAACAAAATGACTTTTTCTTTGTCGACCTAAAACAGAATAAAAGATCTCAAAGACTGGAGAGGATTTTTTTTTTAAATTTGTAGTTAGGGAATAAAACAAAATTGTTTTTTTTATATAAGTTACATATATTTATTAAAATAAAACGCAATGTCTGTGATTGTCATCAACTTATTCTTCTGTTATTTTCTATGTAGTTTTTCTCATTTCCCTTAACCTTTGTGTGTCACTTTCTGACTAACTTTCATCATTTAGCTTTTACTTTCATTTTCTTCTTTGTTTTATTTGTCAGGTTTTCCAACAATGTATTTCTGATACAAAACTTTGTGCTGAAAATTTCAATTTTATTCCCTTCACCCTATTTAAGAAATTTTCTTAGATCTCCCCTCATATTTATTTATAAGTCTTTGATGAAGTATTGTAATTGTTTACAATATTTACATTGTTTTGTCTGTTACCCTCATCTTTGTTTCCATATTCACCTTCCATATATGTCTATATTTTTGAGATGAAGTATTGTAATTTTTTACACTATTTACATTGTTCGGACTGTTGTCCTCATCTTTGTTGCCATATTCACTTTCAATATCTGTCTATATTCTTTAGATGAACTATTGTAATTTTTTACACTATTTACATTGTTCGGACTGTTGTCCTCATCTTTGTTGCCATATTCACCTTCAATATCTGTCTATATTTTTGAGATGAAGTATTGTAATTTTTTACACTATTTACATTGTTTGGACTGTTGTCCTCATCTTTGTTGCCATATTCACCTTCAATATCTGTCTATATTTTTGAGATGAAGTATTGTAATTTTTTACACTATTTACATTGTTTGGACTGTTGTCCTCATCTTTGTTGCCATATTCACTTTCAATATCTGTCTATATTTTTGAGATGAAGTATTGTAATTTTTTACACTATTTACATTGTTCGGACTGTTGTCCTCATCTTTGTTGCCATATTCATCTTCAATATCTGTCTATATTTTTGAGATGAAGTATTGTAATTTTTTACACTATTTACATTGTTCAGACTGTTGTCCTCATCTTTGTTGCCATATTCACCTTCAATATCTGTCTATATTTTTGAGATGAAGTATTGTAATTTTTTACACTATTTACATTGTTCGGACTGTTGTCCTCATCTTTGTTGCCATATTCACCTTCAATATCTGTCTATATTTCTGAGATGAAGTATTGTAAGTTTTTACACTATTTACATTGTGCAGATTGTTGTCCTCATTTGCATTTCTAGATTTACAACACATGGCTCACTGGTTAAAATCATTGGTTAGATCCAGAATTTGTTAGAACCATGGCTCAGTGGATATAAGCTTTGATTAGACATAACAAATTGTGAGTTCAATATCTGCCTACTGCAGTGGTAAACGAAATCTTAGAGAGTTGAGTTAAAAGAAAATAACTAAAACAAGTGGAAGTGGCATGATTCATAGAGCGAGAACAATATATCTCAGTGATCAAAATAAATCAATTGATTCAAAATTCCTATCACCTGAAGAAGTTCAAATTGTACAACAGATGAAACATTGTGAATATGGCAGTCTAGATGAGGACAACACTCCAGACAATGTAAATAGTGAAAAGAATGGGAACACCCCACCTTAGAAATCCAGAAAGATATTGAAGGTAAATATGGCAGCAAAGATGAGGACAACAATTGTTATCATGTAAATAGTATAAATTTCAGAAATCTGGACAGATATTGAATGTAAATATGTCACCAAAGAAGAGAACAACAGGCTTAACAATGTAAATAGTGTAAATAGTTACAACATCTCATATCAGAAATATAAACTGATGTCAAAGGTGAATATGGCAACAAAAATGAGGACAACAGTCCTAACAATTAGTATAAATAATTACAATACCTCTTCTCAGAAATACAGCCATATATTGAATATGAATATGGCAATAAAAATGAGGACAACTGTCCTAACAATATAAATAGTGTAAATAATTACAATACCTCTTCTCAGAAATATCACCATATATTGAAGATGAATATGGCAATAAAAATGAGGACAACTGTCCTAACAATATAAATAGTGTAAATAATTACAATACCTCTTCTCAGAAATATAGCCATATATTGAAGATGAATATGGCAATAAAAATGAGGACAACTGTCCTAACAATATAAATAGTGTAAATAATTACAATACCTCTTCTCAGAAATATAGCCATATATTGAAGATGAATATGGCAATAAAAATGAGGACAACTGTCCTAACAATATAAATAGTGTAAATAATTACAATACCTCTTCTCAGAAATATAGCCATATATTGAAGATGAATATGGCAATAAAGATGAGGACAACAGTCTTAAGAATGTAAATAGTAAAAACACTACAATACCTCTTCTCAGAAATAGCCACATATTGAAGATGAATATGGCAATAATAAAAATGAGTGACAACTGTCCTAACAATATAAATAGTGTAAATAATTACAATACCTCTTCAGAAATATAGCCATATATTGAAGATGAATATGGTAATAAAAATGAGGACAACTGTCCTAACAATATAAATAGTGTAAATAATTACAATACCTCTTTCTCAGAAATATAGCCATATATTGAAGATGAATATGGCAATAAAGATGAGGACAACAGTCTTAAGAATGTAAATAGTGTAAATAATTACGATATCTCATTTCAGAAATCTAGACAGAGTATTGAAGATGAATATGGCAATAAAGATGAGGACAACAGTCTTAAGAATGTAAATAGTGTAAATAATAATGATATCTCATTTCAGAAATCTAGATGCAGATATTGAAGATGAATATGGCAATAAAGATGAGGACAACAGTCTTAAGAATGTAAATAGTGTAAATAATTACGATATCTCATTTCAGAAATCTAGACAGATATTGAAGATGAATATGGCAATAAAGATGAGGACAGTCTTAAGAATGTAAATAGTGTAAATAATTACGATATCTCATTTCAGAAATCTAGACAGATATTGAAGATGAATATGGCAATAAAGATGAGGACAACAGTCTTAAGAATGTAAATAGTGTAAATAATTACGATATCTCATTTCAGAAATCTAGACAGATATTGAAGATGAATATGGCAATAAAGATGAGGACAACAGTCTTAAGAATGTAAATAGTGTAAATAATTACGATATCTCATTTCAGAAATCTAGGACAGATATTGAAGATGAATATGGCAATAAAGATGAGGACAACAGTCTTAAGAATGTAAATAGTGTAAATAATTACGATATCTCATTTCAGAAATCTAGACAGATATTGAATGTAAATATGGCAGAAAAGATGAGGACAACAGTCTTAAGAATGTAAATAGTGTAAATATCACGATATCTCATTTCAGAAATCTAGACAGATATTGAAGATGAATATGGCAATAAAGATGGAGGACAACAGTCTTAAGAATGTAAATAGTGTAAATAATTGTATATCTCATTTCAGAAATCTTAGACAGATATTGAATGTAAATATGGCAGAAAAGATGAGGACAACAGTCTTAAGAATGTAAATAGTGTAAATAATTACGATATCTCATTTCAGAAATCTAGTACAGATATTGAAGATGAATATGGCAATAAAGATGAGGACAACAGTCTTAAGAATGTAAATAGTGTAAATAATTACGATATCTCATTTCAGAAATCTAGACAGATATTGAAGATGAATATGGCAATAAAGATGAGGACAACAGTCTTAAGAATGTAAATAGTGTAAATAATTACGATATCTCATTTCAGAAATCTAGACAGATATTGAATGTAAATATGGCAATAAAGATGAGGACAACAGTCTTAAGAATGTAAATAGTGTAAATAATTACGATATCTCATTTCAGAAATCTAGACAGATATTGAATGTAAATATGGCAGAAAAGATGAGGACAACAGTCTTAAGAATGTAAATAGTGTAAATAATTACGATATCTCATTTCAGAAATCTAGACAGATATTGAATGTAAATATGGCAGAAAAGATGAGGACAACAGTCTTAAGAATGTAAATAGTGTAAATAATTACGATATCTCATTTCAGAAATCTAGACAGATATTGAATGTAAATATGGCAGAAAAGATGAGGACAACAGTCTTAAGAATGTAAATAGTGTAAATAATTATGATATCTCATTTCAGAAATCTAGACAGATATTGAATGTAAATATGGCAGAAAAGATGAGGACAACAGTCTTAAGAATGTAAATAGTGTAAATAATTACGATATCTCATTTCAGAAATCTAGACAGATATTGAATGTAAATATGGCAGAAAAGATGAGGACAACAGTCTTAAGAATGTAAATAGTGTAAATAATTACGATATCTGCTTCAGAAATCTAGACAGATATTGAATGTAAATATGGCAGAAAAGATGAGGACAACAGTCTTAAGAATGTAAATAGTGTAAATAATTACGATATCTCATTTCAGAAATCTAGACAGATATTGAATGTAAATATGGCAGAAAAGATGAGGACAACAGTCTTAAGAATGTAAATAGTGTAAATAATTACGATATCTCATTTCAGAAATCTAGACAGATATTGAATGTAAATATGGCAGAAAAAGATGAGGACAACAGTCTTAAGAATGTAAATAGTGTAAATAATTACGATATCTCATTTCAGAAATCTAGACAGATATTGAAGATGAATATGGCAATAAAGATGAGGACAACAGTCTTAAGAATGTAAATAGTGTAAATAATTACGATATCTCATTTCAGAAATCTAGACAGATATTGAAGATGAATATGGCAATAAAGATGAGGACAACAGTCTTAAGAATGTAAATAGTGTAAATAATTACGATATCTCATTTCAGAAATCTAGACAGATATTGAAGATGAATATGGCAATAAAGATGAGGACAACAGTCTTAAGAATGTAAATAGTGTAAATAATTACGATATCTCATTTCAGAAATCTAGACAGATATTGAAGATGAATATGGCAATAAAGATGAGGACAACAGTCTTAAGAATGTAAATAGTGTAAATAATTACGATATCTCATTTCAGAAATCTAGACAGATATTGAAGATGAATATATGAAGAAGATGAGGACAACAGTCTTAAGAATGTAAATAGTGTAAATAATTACGATATCTCATTTCAGAAATCTAGACAGATATTGAAGATGAATATGGCAATAAAGATGAGGACAACAGTCTTAAGAATGTAAATAGTGTAAATAATTACGATATCTCATTTCAGAAATCTAGACAGATATTGAAGATGAATATGGCAATAAAGATGAGGACAACAGTCTTAAGAATGTAAATAGTGTAAATAATTACGATATCTCATTTCAGAAATCTAGACAGATATTGAATGTAAATATGGCAGAAAAGATGAGGACAACAGTCTTAAGAATGTAAATAGTGTAAATAATTACGATATCTCATTTCAGAAATCTAGACAGATATTGAAGATGAATATGGCACAAGATGTGAGGACAACAGTCTTAAGAATGTAAATAGTGTAAATAATTACGATATCTCATTTCAGAAATCTAGACAGATATTGAATGTAAATATGGCAGAAAAGATGAGGACAACAGTCTTAAGAATGTAAATAGTGTAAATAATTACGATATCTCATTTCAGAAATCTAGACAGATATTGAAGATGAATATGGCAATAAAGATGAGGACAACAGTCTTAAGAATGTAAATAGTGTAAATAATTACGATATCTCATTTCAGAAATCTAGACAGATATTGAAGATGAATATGGCAATAAAGATGAGGACAACAGTCTTAAGAATGTAAATAAATAGTGTAAATAATTACGATATCTCATTTCAGAAATCTAGACAGATATTGAAGATGAATATGGCAATAAAGATGAGGACAACAGTCTTAAGAATGTAAATAGTGTAAATAATTACGATATTCATTTCCAGAAATCTAGACAGATATTGAAGATGAATATGGCAATAAAGATGAGGACAACAGTCTTAAGAATGTAAATAGTGTAAATAATTGCATATCTCATTTCAGAAATCTAGACAGATATTGAAGATGAATATGGCAATAAAGATGAGGACAACAGTCTTAAGAATGTAAATAGTGTAAATAATTACGATATCTCATTTCAGAAATCTAGACAGATATTGAAGATGAATATGGCAATAAAAGATGAGGACAACAGTCTTAAGAATGTAAATAGTGTAAATAATTACGATATCTCATTTCGGAAATCTAGACAGATATTGAAGATGAATATGGCAATAAAGATGAGGACAACAGTCTTAAGAATGTAAATAGTGTAAATAATTACGATATCTCATTTCAGAAATCTAGACAGATATTGAAGATGAATATGGCAATAAAGATGAGGACAACAGTCTTAAGAATGTAAATAGTGTAAATAATTACGATATCTCATTTCAGAAATCTAGACAGATATTGAAGATGAATATGGCAATAAAGATGAGGACAACAGTCTTAAGAATGTAAATAGTGTAAATAATTACGATATCTCATTTCAGAAATCTAGACAGATATTGAAGATGAATATGGCAATAAAGATGAGGACAACAGTCTTAAGAATGTAAATAGTGTAAATAATTACGATATCTCATTTCAGAAATCTAGACAGATATTGAAGATGAATATGGCAATAAAGATGAGGACAACAGTCTTAAGAATGTAAATAGTGTAAATAATTACGATATCTCATTTCAGAAATCTAGACAGATATTGAAGATGAATATGGCAATAAAGATGAGGACAACAGTCTTAAGAATGTAAATAGTGTAAATACTTACGATATCTCATTTCAGAAATCTAGACAGATATTGAAGATGAATATGGCAATAAAGATGAGGACAAATAGTCTAAGAATGTAAATAGTGTAAATAATTACGATATCTCATTTCAGAAATCTAATAGATATTGAAGATGGAATATGGCAATAAAGATGAGGACAACAGTCTTAAGAATGTAAATAGTGTAAATAATTACGATATCTCATTTCAGAAATCTAGACAGATATTGAATGTAAATATGGCAATAAAGATGAGGACAACAGTCTTAAGAATGTAAATAGTGTAAATAATTACGATATCTCATTTCAGAAATCTAGACAGATATTGAATGTAAATATGGCAGAAAAGATGAGGACAACAGTCTTAAGAATGTAAATAGTGTAAATAATACGATATCTCATTTCAGAAATCTAGACAGATATTGAATGTAAATATGGCAGAAAAGATGAGGACAACAGTCTTAAGAATGTAAATAGTGTAAATAATTACGATATCTCATTTCAGAAATCTAGACAGATATTGAATGTAAATATGGCAGAAAAGATGAGGACAACAGTCTTAAGAATGTAAATAGTGTAAATAAATACGATATCTCATTTCAGAAATCTAGACAGATATTGAATGTAAATATGGCAGAAAAGATGAGGACAACAGTCTTAAGAATGTAAATAGTGTAAATAATTACGATATCTCATTTCAGAAATCTAGACAGATATTGAATGTAAATATGGCAGAAAAGATGAGGACAACAGTCTTAAGAATGTAAATAGTGTAAATAATTACGATATCTCATTTCAGAAATCTAGACAGATATTGAATGTAAATATGGCAGAAAAGATGAGGACAACAGTCTTAAGAATGTAAATAGTGTAAATAATTACGATATCTCATTTCAGAAATCTAGACAGATATTGAATGTAAATATGGCAGAAAAGATGAGGACAACAGTCTTAAGAATGTAAATAGTGTAAATAATTACGATATCTCATTTCAGAAATCTAGGACAGATATTGAATGTAAATATGGCAGAAAAGATGAGGACAACAGTCTTAAGAATGTAAATAGTGTAAATAATTACGATATCTCATTTCAGAAATCTAGACAGATATTGAAGATGAATATGGCAATAAAGATGAGGACAACAGTCTTAAGAATGTAAATAGTGTAAATAATTACGATATCTCATTTCAGAAATCTAGACAGATATTGAAGATGAATATGGCAATAAAGATGAGGACAACAGTCTTAAGAATGTAAATAGTGTAAATAATTACTTTATATCTCATTTCAGAAATCTATACAGATATTGAAGATGAATATAAGTACAAGATGAGGACAACAGTCTTAAGAATGTAAATAGTGTAAATAATACGATATCTCATTTCAGAAATCTAGACAGATATTGAAGATGAATATGGTAAATAAAGATGAGGACAACAGTCTTAAGAATGTAAATAGTGTAAATAATTACGATATCTCATTTCAGAAATTCAGACAGATATTGAAGATGAATATGGCAATAAAGATGAGGACAACAGTCTAAGAATGTAAATAGTGTAAATAATTACGATATCTCATTTCAGAAATCTAGACAGATATTGAAGATGAATATGGCAATAAAGATGAGGACAACAGTCTTAAGAATGTAAATAGTGTAAATATCACGAATATCTCATTTCAGAAATCTAGACAGATATTGAAGATGAATATGGCAATAAAGATGAGGACAACAGTCTTAAGAATGTAAATAGTAAATACTACGATATCTCATTTCAGAAATCTAGACAGATATTGAATGTAAATATGGCAGAAAAGATGAGGACAACAGTCTTAAGAATGTAAATAGTGTAAATAATTACGATATCTCATTTCAGAAATCTAGACAGATATTGAAGATGAATATGGCAATAAAGATGAGGACAATAGCCTTAAGAATGTAAATAGTGTAAATAATTACGATATCTCATTTCAGAAATCTAGACAGATATTGAATGTAAATATGGCAGAAAAGATGAGGACAACAGTCTTAAGAATGTAAATAGTGTAAATAATTACGATATCTCATTTCAGAAATCTAGACAGATATTGAAGATGGAATATGGTAATAAAGATGAGGACAACAGTCTTAAGAATGTAAATAGTGTAAATAATTACGATATCTCATTTCAGAAATCTAGACAGATATTGAAGATGAATATGGTAATAAAGATGAGGACAACAGTCTTAAGAATGTAAATAGTGTAAATACTACGTAGATATCTCATTTCAGAAATCTAGACAGATATTGAAGATGAATATGGCAATAAAGATGAGGACAACAGTCTTAAGAATGTAAATAGTGTAAATAATTACGATATCTCATTTCAGAAATCTAGACAGATATTGAAGATGAATATGGCAATAAAGATGAGGACAACAGTCTTAAGAATGTAAATAGTGTAAATAATTACGATATCTCATTTCAGAAATCTAGACAGATATTGAAGATGAATATGGCAATAAAGATGAGGACAACAGTCTTAAGAATGTAAATAGTGTAAATAATTACGATATCTCATTTTCGGAAATCTAGACAGATATTGAAGATGAATATGGCAATAAAGATGAGGACAACAGTCTTAAGAATGTAAATAGTGTAAATAATTACGATATCTCATTTCAGAAATCTAGACAGATATTGAAGATGAATATGGCAATAAAGATGAGGACAACAGTCTTAAGAATGTAAATAGTGTAAATAATTACGATATCTCATTTCAGAAATCTAGACAGATATTGAAGATGAATATGGCAATAAAGATGAGGACAACAGTCTTAAGAATGTAAATAGTGTAAATAATTACGATATCTCATTTCAGAAATCTAGACAGATATTGAAGATGAATATGGCAATAAAGATGAGGACAACAGTCTTAAGAATGTAAATAGTGTAAATAATTACGATATCTCATTTCAGAAATCTAGACAGATATTGAAGATGAATATGGCAATAAAGATGAGGACAACAGTCTTAAGAATGTAAATAGTGTAAATAATTACGATATCTCATTTCAGAAATCTAGACAGATATTGAAGATGAATATGGCAATAAAGATGAGACAACAGTCTTAAGAATGTAAATAGGTGTAAATAATTACGATATTCATTTCAGAAATCTAGACAGATATTGAAGATGAATATGGCAATAAAGATGAGGACAACAGTCTTAAGAATGTAAATAGTGTAAATAATTACGATATCTCATTTCAGAAATCTAGACAGATATTGAAGATGAATATGGCAATAAAGAGGAGACAACAGTCTTAAGAATGTAAATAGTGTAAATAATTACGATATCTCATTTCGGAAATCTAGACAGATATTGAAGATGAATATGGCAATAAAGATGAGGACAACAGTCTTAAGAATGTAAATAGTGTAAATAATTACGATATCTCATTTCAGAAATCTAGACAGATATTGAAGATGAATATGGCAATAAAGATGAGGACAACAGTCTTAAGAATGTAAATAGTGTAAATAATTAAATACCTCTTCTCAGAAATATAGCCATATATTGAAGATGAATATGGTAATAAAAATGAGGACAACTGTCCTAACAATATAAATAGTGTAAATAATTACAATACCTCTTCTCAGAAATATAGCCATATATTGAAGATGAATATGGCAATAAAAATGAGGACAACTGTCCTAACAATATAAATAGTGTAAATAATTACAATACCTCTTCGAGGAAATATCACCATATATTGAAGATGAATATGGCAATAAAAATGAGGACAACTGTCCTAACAATATAAATAGTGTAAATAATTACAATACCTCTTCTCAGAAATATAGCCATATATTGAAGATGAATATGGCAATAAAAATGAGGACAACTGTCCTAACAATATAAATAGTGTAAATAATTACAATACCTCTTCTCAGAAATATAGCCATATATTGAAGATGAATATGGCAATAAAGATGAGGACAACTGTCCTAACAATATAAATAGTGTAAATAATTACAATACCTCTTCTCAGAAATATAGCCATATATTGAAGATGAATATGGCAATAAAGATGAGGACAACAGTCTTAAGAATGTAAATAGTGTAAATAATTACGATATCTCATTTCAGAAATATAGACAGATATTGAATGTAAATATGGCAGAAAAGATGAGACAAACAATTTGAAGAACAATGTAAGTAGTATAAATAATTCATCTCTTATGTTCCTTGTGTTTTCTTTTTCTGTTATATGCTTAATAATTGAATTTCGGTGATCATAGCTTGTCACAGTTTTCTGCTTTTTCTTGCTCTCAGTAATTTTTTACTTTTTATCATCATAATTAGGGTCAAAACCTTAATTAAGGTGCAATGGCTGGACTCAAGTGTTGTAACATGGATGAGACTAGAGAACCCTAAATATTTAATGATGCCAAAAAATTAATTAAGTTGAGAAAATACATAAAATTTATCACAGTTCATAACTAAGGAGGCACAAGAGCTTAAATTGCCCCTCCCTAAGGCGCTCAAAACCCACCCAACACCACTGGCTGGACTTGACTGAAAAAGACACTTAACTCAATGAAAGGTAATAACATTATAGCAGAGATCGTGAGTCATTTTCCTTATTTTATGTGCCATGTCCATTAGGGACGTGGGCGATTATAGCTTTCCCTAACCTCCTACTTTTTCTTTGCCAGAACTTCTGACCTTTTATCAACCCCATCTATTGTTGTTTGGCCATCTGTACACACAAACTCAGTAAGTAGGTCACTCACTGTTTTCCTTTTGCTTCTCTTTCATTCAGTATTTCTGGTTTTTTTTTTCTATACAAGGTAAAAAAATGCTGGACTAGAGAATTGCCCAGTAAGAGGTAAGAGGCATGATTTATGAGGACATGTGAGAAAGATAACAGCTAACCCTAAACTTGAGCAGATTAAGACTGTAGTGATTGCAGAAACATCCTCTTGGGAGTTGATTCTCCAAAGTAGCAGGTTGTGGGAACAAGCTATTCTAGTGGAACATATATCTTATCAAAGGAATACAAAGAGAACAACAGTGGTTTTCTATAAAAGACATATTTTCATAGTGACTGTTCTAATGAGCTTTTCTTTTTAACACCCTAACTTTACAAATTTAAGTTCAATACTAGATTGGCAGGTAGGTCTCAGCATTTTATGGTTGGAATTTCTGAGATGTAAGTATTAGTTCTATTTTCACAGTTTCTTCTCTTGCACTTCTTCCTTGAAGAACTCTCTCCAGGCTTCTTGCTTTCTTGTCAGGTTTGGTCTCCAAAAGCTTAAATGCAATATAAATTCTCATCTCTTTAATTCCTTATTTATAAATATTTATATTTAGACTGTTGTTCTCATCTTTGTTGTTATCACAGTGTTTCATCCATTGTGTCCACTGACCTCCATCAGCTCTATTTTAAGTGTAGATTGTTCTCTCTCCACTGTCTAGGGTTATCTCATCTAATTATTACTTTTAGTTATTGCTCACCCCTCCACATTAGACTGCCCAGCTCATAGATTAAACTCACAATTACCAAATTCCTGAACTAACACTTCAATCCACTAGACTATTATTCAATGGGATAAAATATTTGGATAAAAACAATAAAGATTAGGACAGTAGTCTATGTGCAAACAGTGATGACTCTCACTAATTTCTGTTCTTTTATTAGTGTCTTTCCTTAATAATGTTTTTTCTAAGATTCATGAACACTTAGAAACCCCTGTATCTTAGTAGCTTTATCACCTTGTTTTAGATGAATGAAGGTTAAACCTTCAAACTGAGATTTTTTATTTATTGTATTGTGAAAAATAATCTCATCTTTCCAAAATGTTTCATTTTTAGGAAAATTCCTGGAAAAAAAAGAACTTGCAACTCTGTAAACTTTCAAAAATAAAGATATTTACGTCATCTTGAAGATTGTAATTTTTTACATTAATATTTTCAGCCAACATTATTTCTTATAAAGAAGATATAATAAAGATATATTATAAAGATTATTTTTAGAGCACACACATGTTTGAGTTATTATTCAAATTTTGTTTCATAAGCAGTGAAATTCTTGGACAGGTGGAATCAATTATATTGGTTAAGAAAAATAAAGCACAGTGATAACAACTCAAACATATTTACTCACTGAAAATAACATTGATATTAAAATGAAATATATATATATATATGGCTTAACCACATGATCCATCCAACTAAATGTTTGCAAAACACCTGCAAGCCTTGGTAGACACATGTGTGTTCATAGTATCTCAGCACATCTTTTTTTACTTTGTCATCCAGAATGAGAGAAACCAACATAAGAACAAACTGATCTCAATATGTGAATTCACAAGTATATTTGCCTGAAGAGTCAACTTTAGACTTGAAACACATGTAGTGACACAAATACCATTATGTAGAGATTTAATATATTATACGAAAAGTAAATAATATTAATAATAATAAAAACAATAAATCTACGCTTTAAACAAAATGTTCACAGCTTCTTGCACTTTTTCTTCTATACCAATTTCTCTTATTGAAACAACCCCTATTTCTGTTTCTAATATATATATATATATATATATATATATATATATAGTCATCCGCAGACAGATCTGTTTCGCTGTATCACAGCTCATCAGTACGGTTAGACTTCGATTGATTTTAACCCAAGATTGAAACCCAGCCGAAATGGCATCAGTCAGCGATTCTAACCTCTGGGCTGTGGGTGCTCGGTAGAAGAAAGCAGACTTTTTAGCATGTATATTATCTTTATACATGCCCAATAGCCAGAGTGCTCTAATTCATTAGTGAATGAGCAATGTGTACATGCCAGGGTAGCTACTGTTTTTCAAAGTCTACCATTCTTCCAGAGTGCTCAATCAGAGTGTGAGAGCATAAATAGTCATCCACTGACAGATCTGTTTCACTGTATCACAGCTCATCAGTACGGTTAGACTCTGATTGAAACCCGACTGAAATGGTGTTAGACGATGATTATATATATATATATATAGCGAGCATAAAGATCAAAAAGATGTTAAGAAAAAGTTTAAATGTAAAATAACTTTTTATTTTAAAGCTTTATAGGACATTTTATCAAGGAAAAATAAGGAAATAAAGGTAAATTATATAATTCCAAATTATAAAGCTCAATAAACTTATTTTGATAAAGTTGTAAGAATAATTATATGACATTCAAAAAAATAGATGATCAAAAACATCAGAATGATTAACAAAATAATACTATTATAATGGATACATCATATCCAAATGAAAATAGCATTCATTATTCATTAGTACTTCATGTGAAAAACCTTTATTTTCAATAACAGCTTGACATCTTTTGCTACATGAGCGAATTAATGTTTTTGAGCAGGCCACTCCATGACAGTAACATCCTCCTCAGAAAGAAATGTCTTAACAAACTTTGCTGTGTGACATGGCGCATTATCATGCATAAATACAGCTGGTTGATTAATTGCAGTTCTCAAATTACGTACAACATGTTTCTTCAATATCTTTCTGTATACAGTTGCGTTAATTTTGCCGTGTAGCCTAACAAGAGGTCCTGTATCAGCAGCTGAAATCATGCCAAACACTATCACACTTTCACCTGCAAATTTAATGCTACTTTTAGTGCATTGAGGCAAATATCACTCATTAGGACAGCATTGAACGAACCTTCTCCAGTCACAACCAAACAGGTTAAACTTTGACTCATCGCTGAAATGAACACAATCTCACTGTTCTTCTGTCCATATGAGGTGTTCAGTGGCAAACTTCAATTAGCTCATTTGATTTTTTTAGAAATGTAAAGCTTCGTAGAGGCTACTCGACTGTTCAGATTTATTTCATTAACTCTTTGGGAAATAGTGGGCCTTGATATTTTAATGCCAAGGTTAGCATTAGCTCTTTTTTTATTCTTTACCAATCCATCTGTCTTCCCTTGCAATAGTTTTCCTACAAACATTTTGGAACATTACTACAGTATTCATAGCTGATTCTATTAATTGATGGCTTAAGTGTTTTAATGAACATTGCCTTCAGAATCTGTAGTTTGTGTTTGTTGTTTTCTAATGAACACAAGCAATTTGTCAACCGTTATATTTGAAGCAAGAAAAAAAATGTACAGTAATTTTTAGCAACGCAGTTTTCCAGTTGCATTTGTTACCATAACTCACACCCCTGAAGATAACCTCAGAAAGAGGTTGAAAGTACTTGGGTACCTTAAGAAATGAATGAAAATAACATCTGTCAATGTTACAGCTCATTTCTGACATCTTTTGATTGTAATATGCAAAAGATTATCTGTGAGTATGAATGGATTTTATTAAAAATAAGCAAACATATTGTTTATATATCTGTTATATATCGACAAACAACAAACACGCATATATATAAAAATATGAAGTTATATTTTTATTAATGACGATGAACCGTGTAGAATAGGGAACAGAGAATTGAGAGAGCGCGCTTCTAATGGGTTGACGGGAGTGTAGTCTTATCTGTTGTGTCTCTCTTCACCGGCCGATCTCTGTTGCTCCTCTACTGGCGAATCCGTGTGCCGAGGTCTTTTTATAATCTTCCAGAACCGGGACTTTTTCTTCCGGTTTTGCCTCGCCCACGCATGCCCACGTAATTCTCAGAGACACCTGTTCTGTTTGCCTCTGTAGTTATTTCCGCTGCTGCCGGAAATAAGGTCAAACGACATCCGTTCCTTTCAACGACCGGAAACACCCTCGCTTGCATCAGCCTTCCTCGGGTGGGGCCTGATTGTTATATTACATTCCTCGCCCTCCCATTTTCCAAAATGTTCACCTAAGAACATTTTAAGCGCAACACCCTCACACTCATCCCCATGCCACACAAGCCCGACAATTGTATAAAACATGTGCACGCCAAAACAACAAAACATGTGCATGCCGAAACAAAAAAAACAACAAAAAAATATATAGGGGAGCCTACATTGGCATACCCAACAATGTTCGTGTCCATCGTGAAAATTGTTCTACCAGCTCGACGTTTCATTGTTCTTTTTTTTTTTTTTTTTTTTTTTTTAATATCCATTTTCACAGAATTGGGCAAAGTTCTTAAAAATGTTCATTTTCTTTCTCGACTCTGTCCATAAGCGTAGACGCCTCGATGCACGACCACATGATCATAGGCGGTAACCGCGCCCCAGTTTCTAAACTGACATCGAGTAAATGACCTTTGACCAACACCATGCGTGTTTCTGCTCGAGTTTATTGTTACACATGTAACTTCATTTAATTTAATTTAATTTCAAACATACTATGTTTGAACACAGAAAAATGGCCATTATCTGCAGTACATATCATTCATAGTCTGACCGAGAAATGTTCAATAGAAAATGAAGAAAATTACCCTGATTCCAACGTTAATCTGCATGCAATTTACTTGTGGAGGATTAGAGGTTTCATCTATATTAATTTAGTCTAAAAAAATGGACCCGTGACTCGTAGTTCCTTAGTTTGTACAATGTCTTCTATTCCTTGAACTACTTCCTCTGGATTCGAATCCAAGCATATCTGATTTGTTGACATCTCTCTGTTTAACGCAGAGACATTTGAGTGTTGAACACCCGTTGACCCCGGAGTACTATTCACAACGGATAACTCCCTTTCCTTTCCCGAAGCACTGTTGCTTCTTTCACACTTAAAAATCCGCTTCCTAGCTATTATTCCAAGGATTATCATAACGCCGACTATGCCAGCAATGACTCCTATCGTCAACTTCTTTGGGAGTTCTTCATATCCTTCACTAAATCTTTCCATATCTATCTGCTCCAAGGTATTTACTAGTTTGCGAATAGGAATCTCCTCCATATCGCGCAATTCTACCAGCATGGTGTCCACTGAAAAATTGGGAAATTTCTGCGTAATTGGGGACCAAACCACTGAACCAGAGACGTATAATTTACTTTATGCTTTAGATACTATTAATAATTTTCCACGTTTGTATCTTCCTAACTATTTCACTTAAACTATCGTTAATCCTCCCACTGCTTCTTTCCCAATCCTATAGCATATCAGCCAATAAGTCTACAAGACTTTTCAGTTGTTCTTTCTTTTTGTTCCGATCAACTGTGGAATCTGCAGGTCTATCCGTGTCAATATAAAGTTTTCAGAAATTAATATATCTTCAAAAGATATTTCCCAAGTCACATAAATGAAAATTCACAGAGGATGTTGAATTGATGGGAACCTGCACAAAAGCATAATTCACAAACATAGAAATGTAAATCATTTTGTAGTGTACAGTCATTGAAAAGAAATCCAAAAAAAAAGAAAACCTAACACTGCACAAACCAAAGAAAACATTGTTATCAACAAGTTAATCCAATTATCCACTTTAAAGAGTAGAAGAAACTTCCTTTACATGATTTTACATTTCACTTACTCAATAAAAGTAAGATTAATTAAGCAACATACCAGTAAACTCACTTCACATATATGGTAAAATATTAACAAAAAAAATAAATCATTAACTCAGATGTTTTATACTTACAGATAGGTAAATATCTCAACTTTATTCCTCCCGTCAACCCCAACCTATGCGCTCTCCGCTAGGCGTACTACTCTCTGCATGTAGTCCTGCACCCCCTCCGTTCTACCCTTAATGTGTTCGACACTGAACAATCCACATTTCTCAATTCTAGGGTCAGATCGGCAAACGTATGCTGTTCCATTTTTTTTTTTCTAACTAGACTTATTATAAACAAGAGCAGAACACACACACTATCAAATCAAAGAGTCACCTACCTTGGCTGATGTCTATAGTCGTGCGGCTGCTTCTATTTTCGTCTTCTTTTTTCTTTCTATCTGGTAGTTTTAAGTCCGTTGAATTTCAATCGTCGCCGTGGCAACCAGCTCGCATCTAACTGTTTTGTTGTCTCAAAACAGCAAGTCACTAGGCACCAATTATGCGTCTCAAAACAGCAAACACACATATATATAAATATAAGAAGTTATATTTTTATTAATGACGATGAACCGTGTAGAATAGGGAACAGAGAATTGAGAGAGCGCTCTTCTAATGCGTTGACGGGAGTGTAGTCTTATCTGTTGTGTCTCTCTTCACCGGCCGATCTCTGTTGCTCCTCTACTGGCGAATCCGTGTGCCGAGGTCTTTTTATAATCTTCCAGAACCGGGACTTTTTCTTCCGGTTTTGCCTCGCCCACGCATGCCCACGTAATTCTCAGAGACACCTGTTCTGTTTGCCTCTGTAGTTATTTCCGCTGCTGCTGGAAATAAGGTCAAACGACATCCGTTCCTTTCAACGACCGGAAACACCCTCGCTTGCATCAGCCTTCCTCGGGTGGGGCCAGATTGTTATATTACATATATATATATATATATAGATATATATATACTTATTTATAAATGGAACTTTGTCTGTGTGTGTGTGTGTATCTGTGTGTCTGTTACCTATAGACTCTAAAATGGCTGAACCGATTTTATTGAAAATTTACACATTTGTGCTATAAGCGTCTGCGAATATTCTTAGCTAGGTTTTGTGTTGAGGTATCTCCGATAAATATCGATAATTGAAAATATCGGGTTATAGAAGGAGTGGTTTGATTTTAATCAAATTTAATACACTCATAGACAAAGACATAAGAAATGATATTCAGAAGTTTTAAGGTTGCAGTTCTTACAATAGTGCAAAAAATCAATAATATATATATATAAAAGGCAAGATGTCTGTGTGTGTGTGTGTCTGTTTATCTGCCTGTATGTCTGTATTTTTTTCAGCCTTTTTATTTTTGTTTTTGCTTTGGGTTTGGCTTTAAGTAGGTATAATTGTAGTTCTTAGTCTCAGCCATGATACCATTTAGTCAGAGGACTTATGTAGCCTTCAAAATTCAGTTTACGATGAAAAAACTTATTTGATATTGATACCAGGAAATCAAAATTTGACTTATATCCATTCATTTTTCTTTCAGTCTACAGTTTCGCTTTGACTGAAAACAACTATTGCTTTTTAGTCTTTCATGCTAATGTCCAAAGAGTTTGAGCTCCAGGACCATGGATTAGTTTTAAATCTTTCATTACACCCGAGCAACGCCAGGCTATACTGCTAGTATATATATATATATATATATATATATATATATATATATATATAAAAGAAAGCCTTTTATTGGAGACATCAAAATGAAGCAGGTGCAGAAATTTAATTATTTGAAGACTCATAAAGCAAATTTAGTCTGATGAATTCCTGAAGGATGAAACACATCACTTTTTTAAACTTTTTCTACTTTGTCATATTTTTCCCCCAATTTATGTTGTAAATTACTTGTCATTCTAAGTATTACTTAATTAAATTGCTTCGTATAGGCCTGATTTTCCTGAACTGATTCACTTCCTAAAATCAGATTTATGCTACTAAGAAAAGGAAACAGATTCATGAATTTTCAGCACCCCCTCATATATTGTAGTTTATTGTAAACAACATTAGTCATTCTAAGTATTGCCCAATGAAATTATTTAATCTAGACATGGGTGGGGAAATTTTCTTGGTTAGACTCACTTCTGAGAACCAGAATTCTGCTGCTTGCGATGTGAGATAGTTTGAGAAATCTTCAGAGCCCCTTATTATTTGTTTCACTTGTAAATTGCACCAGTTCATAAGATTATTTTCAGAAACATCTAATCTAAAATATATATTATGATCATTTATCATTTTTAACAAGAGAATATTTTTCATTTCTGAAGCTATGATTCACTTCAATGTCCATTGTTTACTTTTCATAAAAAGCAAATTTTTTTTATGTCAAAAGCCAAAAGCAACAACACATGAAGATTTTCTCATCTGAAATTGTTATCAATAATCAATTTAATTACCTCAACATTTCAGTTCAAGAACTTGAATTTTCAGTAAATATATATAGTACATTCTGTGGCTTCTCAAAACAATGCTTACTTTTTGAATAAATAAAACACTTTTTATTGTTATTTTGTTAAATATAATTTCACAATCATGAATCCTGTAACTTCTTAGGGTCTAAAGGGCACCACATCCACTGTAGCTATAGCAACAGTGTTGTTTCTTGGTCAAGACTGCCTGCTAGAGACCAGTCTTCTTCAGTTTTCTTTATCCTAGACTGGCTGTCAACCAGAGCTAATCTGTCCTGCTATTTACTCATAGCTAGAGGGAAGTGATGTATTCATACCTTTCCCAAGGCTATTAGTGCATAAGTGACTGTAATAAATTCAGCTAGAATTTGAACTTGGCTCTTCCATTCCTCATCTGAGCTGCAAGCCAGTATTCCATTTACATCTAATTCTCATACAAATGAATCCAGTAGAACAATAATACCATATCAGGTTCACACTTTTGAGTATATAGGGCAA
This sequence comes from Ascarosepion bandense, assembly GCA_037127315.1. Classification (NCBI taxonomy): domain Eukaryota; kingdom Metazoa; phylum Mollusca; class Cephalopoda; order Sepiida; family Sepiidae; genus Ascarosepion; species Ascarosepion bandense. Next base: position 1,468,863 of record JBBBDQ010002153.1, read on the forward strand.
TATGTTGATTCAATAACTGCTATTATGAGGCACTACATGATTTATATGTATTTATTGTTAAAAAGTTCTGTAATAAAAGAAAAAGCCCACATATTCTACATTGAAATAACTGAAAAGAAATTGACTTTATTTGACTAATCTACAAAAAGTCTGCAAAAATTATGGTGGTTTTTATGCAACCTATGAATATCAACCTCAATGTTAATGATCTAAAGAGAAGGTTTCTTTGAAAAGCACTTAAGATAGCAACCTAAAATTTTTTATCTTCAAGATTTTTTCAATCAAATATGTTTTTATGAATAGATTTAAATATTTTATCGAATATCATAAAAGCTATTATACATGCATTAAAATGGTTGGTCTTTTCATGTCTGATATTGTTTCATTCTAAGATAACATTTCCCTTTCACATATGCTCACTGCCAATGAATTGAAGCTCTCCAATGAAAAAGTTAAAGAAGTATTTCCATTTTTATTTTACATTCATGTGAAGGTGATATTAGATTAATATGCAGTGAACTTAAAAATCAAATGTTATTCTGCTTGCTAACAAAAGCTCTGGCAAGTTGATTCTAGATTTTGGATGGTAACTATTTCAATAAATAAGTCCTCCTCATGAGGAGATCGAATAGAACTCTCTAAACATAAAAGTTACAAAAGTATTGCAGTCAAGATTGTTTGCTTGTTTCATTATGTGAGACAAATTTTCACATTGAGTCATAATCAGAATGAATCTTTTGACATGTTAGGTATCAAGTTCTGACCTTTTCTTCCTTACAACTTGAATCCAAAAACACTTTTGTTATTATTCATCTGAAAACTCAAAATAAAGTAAATGAATAAAAAAGAGATAAATGAAAAATAAAATGTATGTGAAACTGAAAGAACAAAAATAGTCCTCACTTTCTGGAAAATAATGTTATAATTCAAGTCGTGTTGTTAAAAGGTTCCTAGTAAAAAAAAAATCACAAAAATAGAGAAACTTTTCAAAAATAAACTTGAACACCAGTCTTAAATGCAAAGCATTAGTGAATTAAAAATCTGTTATTTGCATAAATTAACTTTTTTTAAGTTAATTAAATTCTCTTTTGAGTTGATATCTACTCAATAGAAATATCACATTTTATTAATAATTTTCATTAAAAAAGGGTTTTTATTTTGTTTGAAATTGATTAACAAAATATATTCTAAAAATGTGTCCACTGTAATTTTGATGTGTATAACGTGTTCCTTCTTACCAAATCTTGATTTACATGAGTTTTTAAAGTTATTCTTCACAAACTCTACAAGATACACTTCAGGTGAGAAATAAATTTTAATCATGTTCAAGGAAGAAAAAAAAAGTTAAAGGAAGGGAAATAAAAACAAAGACCCTATTTTAGTACCTATGACATTAGTTAAAATGAAATATGAAAGCAAATGAAAAGAGAAATCTAAAATATGAAGTTAAAGAAATGAAAAAACTGAAATATGAAGGCAAAGAAATGAGAAACTTGAAATATGAAGACAAAAAAGAGAAAACTGAAATATGAAAGCAAAGAAAAGAGAAAACTTAAATATGAAGGCAAAGAAAAGAGAAAACTGAAATATGAAGGCAAGAAAAAAGAGAAAACAGAAATATGAAGGCAAAGAAAAGATAAAACTGAAATATGAAGGCAAAGAAATGAGAAAACTGAAATATAAAGGCAAAGGAAAGATAAACCTGAAATATGAAGGCAAAGAAAAGATAAACCTGAAAAATGAAGGCAAGAAAAAAGAGAAAACAGAAATATTAAGGCAAAGAAAATATAAACCTGAAATATGAAGGCAAAGAAATGAGAAAACTGAAATATAAAGGCAAAGGAAAGATAAATCTGAAATATGAAGGCAAAGAAAAGAGAAAACTTAAATATGAAGGCAAAGAAAAGAGAAAACTGAAATATGAAGGCAAAGAAAAGATAAACCTGAAAAATGAAGGCAAGAAAAAAGATAAACCTGAAATATGAAGGCAAAGAAATGAGAAAACTGAAATATGAAGGCAAAGAAAACAGAAATTTGAAATCTAAAGACAAAGAAAAGATAAATATGAAATATGAAGGCAAAGAAAAGAGAAATTTGAAATCTAAAGACAAAGAAAAGAGAAATATGAAATATGAAGGCAAAGAAATGAGAAAACTGAAATATGAAGTCAAAGAAACAAAAACTAGAAGTAGGAAGGCAAATCAAAAGAGAAACTGAAAATATGAAAGCAAGATAACAAAAACAAAGCCTAACTATATCAAATATATTTTAGCACCATTGATATGAAATGTTTCAACAAGTGCAGTCTGTGTATGTATGTATGCTTGCAGGTATGTGTTTGTGTGTGTGTGCATGTGCTCATGTATATGTGTATGCTTGTGTGTATAAATGTCTGACAAAGATAAGGAGAAAGCAAGTTGCCAAAATTCTTAAATTTAATCATGTCATGCTTGCTATGTAAATTATAAGTTGGTTTTTATTTTATTTTGATATCCAATCAGTACAGATATCATTTAATTAATAACTTTAAATAAAAACTGTTTTGTGCCTGCTATAATTTGAATTTTTATAATTTATGCTTTTTATGAAATCTTAATTCTATAGATTTTTTGCAGTTTTTATCCAAGTTGTATTTATTTGCAAATTATTTTGTAAGCATGTCCAAGGTTTTAAAAACAAAACTCATAATATAAAAGAAAGACAACAAAATTTATAACAAAATAGACTATGTTTTAGAAACACTGACATCACTTGACAAATATATCAAAACCATGTTCAAAAACAAAAACAAAATATAAAAAAACAAGACAAGGAACTGGAAAGTGTAACTAAATAGACCAACTTTAGTACCAATAATATTCAGTTGAGAAATACGAGGAAGGCATGTTCAAGGAAGTAGAAAAAATAATCCCAAATTCTAAGACAAAATAATGGAAAGAAAGTGTAAAAAAAACAGCTCTGTTTTTGCACCATGGACATCAGTTGAGAAATATGTTGAAAGCATGTTCAAGGAAGAACAAAAATTAAATCTAAAATACCAAGACTAGACAATGGAAAGAAAACATAACAAAATAGATAATGTTTTATTACCATGATATCAGTTTAGAAATATCTCAAAAGTGTGTTCTAGGAAGAACCAAATATATATATAAAATACCAAGACAAGACACTGGGAAGAAGGCTTAACTAAATAGACCGTGTTTAGTACCAATAACATTAGTTGAAAAATCTGTTGAAAGCATGTTGAAGGAAGAACAAAAAATAAATGTAAAATATCAAGACTATACATTGGAAAGAAAGAGTAATAAAATGGACTATGTTTTAGTATCACTGATTAGTGCTGATTGCAGACATGGAAAGGAAATTACAAGACCACCTACAGAAGGTAGCTGAAGAGAGTAACAAAAAAGGACCACAAAGAAACTGCAAGAAAACCGAATGCATGGTCATCAGCAAAAAGAGCAACCCAAAATGCCAAATACAGGTGGGGGGATACTAAAATTAAGCAGGTACAAAAATTTAGATATCTGGGAAGTGTTATAACAGAAGACAGAAAGTGTGACACAAAATTCCAAAGGCGAATTGGTATGACGAAGGACACATTCCAGAAGCTGAGTAATGTATTAAGACTCTCACTAAAGACAAAGAAAAGAATACTGGATTGCTATGTGATGTCTGATCTTTAATATAGCAGTGAATGTTGGACAATATCATCAGAGATGAAGGAAAAACTTGAAGCAACTGAAACATGGTTTTACAAAAGGATGCTGCAGATATCATGGATCAAGCATGTGAGCAATGATGAGGTGTTGGAAAGAATGGAAACAAAAAGGAAATTAATATTGAACATCAGGAAGAGACAACTGAAGTTTCTGGGATATGTAATGAAGAAGGAGGGCTTAGAGAACCTGATACTAACAGGCCAGATAAAGGGAAAAAGAGACAGGAAAGCAGCAGATAACATATTTGAAGGGCCTGAGCAGGTGGATGACAGAATGGGGGTTACGAGATGTTACAGGAAAAAGCATGCTAAGAGCCACCAAGGATAGGGAGATGTGGAAGGCCATGATTGCCTATGTCCTGAATGAAGAAGGCACATAGAAGAAGAAGATGATCAGGTTTTGGAGAGGATGAAAATGAAAAGGAAACTAATACTTAACATCAGGAAAAAACAGTTGAAATTCCTTGGACATATTGTAATATAACAATCTGGCCCCACCCGAGAAGAAGGCTGTTGCAAGCGGGGTTGTTTTCTGGTCGTTGAAAGGAACGGATGTTTGTTTGACCTTATTTCCGGCAGTAGCGGAAATGGCTACAAGAGGCAGACAGAACAGGTGTCTCTGAGAATTACGTGAGCGTGCGTGGGCGAGTCAAAATCCGGAAGTTCCGGTTTGGAGATTATAAAAAGACCTCGGCACACGGATTTCAGACAGACAGAGAGAGACGAGACAGAGGCAGACGAGAGAGCCAGACCAGACCAGAGGAGCAACAGATACGACGACCCCCCGTCAACCCTTAGAAGCGCGCTCTCACTCTCTGTTCCCTCGGCTACACGGTTCATCGTCATTAATAAAAATATAACGTATATATTTATATATATATCCGTGTTTATCTGTTTATTGATATACAACAATATAATGAGGAATGTGGGCTTGGAGAATCTGATACTCATTGGTCAGATAAATAGAAAGAGCAACAGTGGAAAGCAATACATAACATACTTGATGGGCTTGAGCAAATGGATGGCAGAGTAGGGGTAACAAAAGAAAGCATGGTAGGAGCCTCTAGAGATAGCGAGATGTGAAAGGCCATGATCACCTATGCCCTGAAGGGACACGGAACATAAAGAAAAAGCAGATATCAGTTTAGAAATATGTCAAAAGCATGTTCAAGAAATAACAAAAGCTAAATCTAAAATGCCAAAGCAAAAGAATGGAAACAATGCTTAACAAAACTGAACGTCTTTTAGTGCTACTGACAATCTAAACTTATTTATAAATGGAACTTTGTGTGTGTGTGTGTCTGTTAGCTATAGACTCCAAAACGGCTGAACTGATTTTCTTGAAAATTTACACAGTTGTACTATAAGTGCCTGCGAGTGTTCTTAGCTAGGTTTTGTGTCAAGGTACCCCCAATAAATATGGAAAATTGATAATCAATAATCGAAAAAATCGGGTGATAGAAGGAGTGGCCCAATTTTAATCAAATTTGATACACTCATAGACAAAGACATAAGAAACAATATTCAGAAGTTTCAAGGTTGCAGCTCTTACAATAGTGCAGAAAATTTTATATTGATTACAGGAAATCAAAATTTGATTTGCATCCATTCATTTTTCTTTCAGTCTACAGCTTTGCTTTAACTGGAAACAGCTATTGCTTTTTAGTCTTTCGTCCAAAGAGTCTGAGCTCCAGGACCATGGATTAGTTTTAAAGTTTTCATTACACCCGAGCAACACCAGGCCATACTGCTAGTTGTTAATAAATACATCAAAAGTATGTCCAAGGAAATGCAAAAAGAAATTAAAGATATGAATGTGACACAATGTAAATGAAACATAACCAAATAGACGATGCTAAATAGGCAATTATATTCCCACTGATAAAAAACTTTTCAATGGATATGTGTATGAGTGTCTATGTCAGACAAAAATAGTGAGAAAGCAAATTACCAAATTTAGTTCCTACTTTAAATCTGATCATGTCATGTTTGTCCAAATGGAATAGATTCTTTTAATTTTGGTTTCTGCTTTTATACTAACATATCACATAATTACCCTAGTATCCCACAACAATTTAACTAAGGAAAAATGATCTTACAGTTTCACCAACCTTATCTTATTTATTGGTATGTGAATCTATATATTTATATCATTTATTCCTTTATTTACTTGTGTCTGAGATTATTCTACTCTCAAAAGGTAAGTCAGTATTTAAAATGAAAATAATTTCTTTTTTGGCAGGAAAAGACTATATTTGGGTTTCTTAATGTTTGATGTATAAATTGAAAAAGTAAATCCTATTCTTTGACTTGATGAAAAAATAGGTGATTATGACCCTTCACATCTTCCATTTCTTTAATAACTTCAAAATGGCATGATATTTTTGGGGAAAGGTATTGTGTTGATTAACTTTTTTAGAGTTTTGGATTTAGAGTTGCCCTTTTACTTGCAACTGTCATTACACCTGCATTTTAATCTTTATATTGCTTCTTTCTAATTGGTCTGTAATCTTCTTCTCCCTCCTCTAATTAATTTTCTTTCAGTTATGTAGCCCCCTCGCACATCAGTGGCATTTACACCTTGCCCAGGGTGAAACAATTAAAAAAAAATAAAAAATTGTACAACCAAAACATCATGGACTAATCCAACTTATTAGCTGAAGGGCAGAAGAGATGGATTTCCAAAATACATTAAATGAACACAAAAGTTTCAAACAGAATGTGAACTCAAGCTGCCAATTCCATTTTTTATGTCAGCTATTCGGCCACCCACATATCCTATAGAAATGTGTAAAATTGAATGACTAATCATCACCTTTGAGTTTGGGCATAAAACACAAAACAATAAATCTTTACAGATCAACATTATGTTCAGTTTTGATTCTGATTCAAGCCAGGAACTTGAAACAGACTCATATCAATTATTTTTTCCTCGCTGAATAATTCTCGCATTTTACTTTTAAATCATTTCTAAACAGAAAAGTCATTAGTGAAAATTATTAATTATGTTTCTTTATCTCAGCATAATAAACATTCTTTCATTACTTTGTGTACACTTTGTAAATTGCAGAAATAGATGGCAGAATTTATAAAAGACTTGCTGCTTATTATAAATTTATTAGACGAGATGATATTTAAAATTGTTATAATAATTCTTTTCTACAGTGTTATTAAAATATAGTAATACTTTTTGTTTTCTTCTTAAATTTACAAAGATGCTTCAGACATGTTCTATACAGCCTTTTACATACTAATAATATTAAAAGCATAAATCACAATTTAAAATATTATGATTTCTTTTATTCAGTGTTATTAAAATATAGGAATTACTTTTCATTCTGTTCCAAAATTCCAAAGATTCTCCAAACAAGTTCCATACAGCCTTTTGCGTATTAATAAAATTAAAAGTATGTCACTATTTCAAATAATATGAATTCTTTTATTCATTTATATCAAAATATAAGAATTACATGTTTTTTTCCTAATCTACCAAGTTGCTCGAAACAGGTTCCACACATACTTTTACTTATTACTAATCTATCTAAATCTAAATCTAGCCTATCTAAATCTATCTAAACTTATTTATAAATGGAACTGTGTGTGTGTGTGTGTGTGTGTGTGTGTGTGTGTGTGTGTGTGTGTCTCTGTTACCTATAGATTCCGAAATGGCTAAACCGATTTTCTTGAAAATTTACACAGTTGTACTATAAGCATCTGCGAGTGTTCTTAGCTAGGTTTCGTGTCAAGGTATCCCCGATAAATATCGAAAATCGATAATCGAAAAAATTGGGTTATAGGAGGAGTGGTCCGACTTTAATCAAATTTGATAGACAAAGACATAAGAAACAATATTCAGAAGTTTCAAGGTTGCAGTTCTTACAATAGTGCAGAAAATTGATAATATATATATATATATATATAAAAGGCAAGATGTTTGTGTGTATGTCTGTTTATCTGCCTGTATGTCTGTATTTTTTGCAGCCCTTTTTTTTAGTTTTTACTTTGGGTTTGGCTATAAGTAGGTATAATTGTAGTTCTTAGTCTCAGCCATGATACCATTTACTCAGAGGACTTATTTAGCCTTCAAAATTCAGTTTATGATGAAAAAAACTTATTAGATATCGATACCAGGAAATCAAAATTTGACTTACATCCATTCATTTTTCTTTCAGTCTACAGTTTCGCTTTAACTCAAAACAACTATTGCTTTTTAGTCTTTCATGCCAACGTCCAAAGAGTCTGAGCTCCAGGACCATGGATTAGTTTTAAAGCTTTAATTACACCCGAGCAATACCAGGCTGTACCGCAAGTATTATAAATATGTCACTATTTTAAATAATATGATTTCTTTTTCTTTTTCTAGGAATTACTTTGTGTATTTTTTCCTAAATTGCAAAGAATCACAAAACAAACTCCATACAACCTTTTACTTATTAATAATATTAAATGTATTCATCACTATTTAAAATTATATGCTTTTTTTATGTGGCTTTAATCAAATAGAAGAATTACTTTGTGTTCTTTGTCTAAATTGTGAAGATTTTCAAAGCAAGTTGCATGGAACCTTTCACTTATTACTAATATTAAAATTATAAGTCACTATTAAAAATAATAGGATCTCTTTTATTCAGTGTTATTAAAATATAGGAATTACTGTCTGTTCTTTTCGGAAATTGCAAAGATTCTCAAAACAAGTTCTATAAAGCCTTTTACTTAATGCAAATATTAAACATATAAGTTATTATTTGAAACTAAAATAATTTCTTCTATTCAGTTTTATTAAAATATAGGAATTAATTTTGTGTTCTATTCCTAAAATATACATTTGCTCTAAACGAGTTTCATGCATTCTTATGCTTATTCAGTCAGTCAGTTAAGTGCCATATGGGATACACGCTTTGGGCGATCATGTCTCAAAAGAGACATGACTGACTGGGCAGAAAATTATCCCACAGTAGGTTGCCATTAGTTTCTGCATTAGATGCATTGCCAGCCAAGGCTATAGAACCCAATCTCTTCTGTTATTTAACCCATAACTGGAGAGAAGAGACAGATTAATACCTTTCCCAATGGTATCTGTGCGTAAGTGAATGCAACATATTCAACTGAAATTCAAACTCGGCTCCCCAATTTATCATTCCAAGCCGATATTCACTGCACCACAAAGTACATCGGAACCACAATGCACATTCGCACCACAACGCACATCCAACGTTTATTACTAACAATAAAAGTACAAGCCACTATCTAAAATAATGCATTGGCAGACCGGCTGCAGCCTTGATACTGACTTGGCAGACCGGCTGCAGCCGCTCTCACACCGGCGTGATGTAGCTTCCCTGTGCCTCTTCTACAAGTACTTTCATGGCTTCTGCTCCGATGAGCTTAAATCACTGGTGCCGCCTAAGCAGGAATTTACACGAGATACTAGATTAGCAACTAGGTCCCACCCTTTTACAGTTAAACAAATAAGATGTAACCATAAATTCTACTCCAACAGCTTCTTTTTCTCGCGCTTCCCGCCTATGGAACTCCCTTCCACAAGTCTGCTTTCCCGACAGTTACAATCTCCAGGTGTTTAAATGTAGGGTCAATAGACACCTCCTATCACACTAACTCCCAACTATTCTCACAACACTCTCATCTACCCAACCCTCATTCTCGGTATCCTCACCCGCCTATCACCCACCCTCTGTTATTTCCTATATTTAATCAGCCTTTCTCCACTCTACGTAGCCCCCTGCACAGTAGTGGCAGTGACATGCCTTGCTCGGGGTGAAACGCTTATTAAAAAAAAAAAAAAAAAAAAAATTTCTTTTATTCAGTTTTATTAAAATATAGGAATCACTTAGCATTCTCTTCCTAAATTGCAAAGATGCTCCAAACAAGATCTTTTTACTTATTACGAATATAAAATGTATAAGTCACGATTTAACTGTCTTAAATCTTTAGTAACCTGATAATAAGTAGCTGCAATAATTTATTGGGTTGAAATTCATGAGAGTATTATGTTGGTAGTTTTCTGCTTGTTCCTTCTGACTTGTAAAAGTTGCTCAAACTGTTTGGTAAGATTTAGAGAGGCTGCTCTAATCAACAGTTGTATAATATGAGGGTATTTGTAATGTCATATAACACATTCTTTGGAGCACTGCTTGTTTTTTCAATTGAGAACCCCGAGGACACATTATACTTTAGTCTTTCTCACCTTCTGGCCAGTGTTTATTGCGATAGACAATAGATAGTGATAATTATTTTGGCCTTTTTATTCCTAAAACAAAATCTTCAGATAGTCTAAACTATCACCCGGTTCACACTCCACCCACATCTATTGAACAGGTGAAGAGGCTCATCCCTTGTTTCCTGTTTAGGTTGTGGTTTCCGGTTTTTCTCTTTTCCAATCTTTTCACTCTTACGTAGCCCCCTGTGCATCAGTGGCGTTTTCTCCTTGCTTGGGGTGATATGATTACAAAAAAAAAAAAAAAAAAAAATATGGATAAAAAAATAAGTGTAAACCAATAAACAAAAGACATCGACCACCTCAACCTTTCTTCCTCTAACATTTGTGGCATTCCTTGCAATTTATGTAGTGTAGAATCTTTTCTCATGAAATATTATTCCAGATGTCTTCACACTTTGTGAAACTAAATTAAATTCTTTTATCATTGCCAATGAATTTGATGCTCCAAGCTATTTTCTTCTTTGTTGTAAAGATTCTCAGAGACATATGAATAGTCTTGGTGTTTATATTGAGGAAATTCTTTCAAATACAAGGGAATTGTCTCTTGAGTTCCAAGATCATTCATTTATGTTCTTCCACCTTTGAGATATGACTGACTTGGCAGAAGATTTTCCTGTAGTAGGTTACCATTACTTTCTATGGTAGACTGGTTGCCAACCAAGGCTACAGAACCCAATTTGTTGTGCTATTCAATGTTTTTATTCAGATAAGTCAGTTAAGAACCATACAATTTATACATCAAACATTAAGAAACCCAAATATAATCTTTTCCTGCCAAAAAAGAAATTATTTTCATTTTAAATACTGACTTACCTTTTGAGAGTAGAATAATCTCAGACACAAGTAAATAAAGGAATAAATGATATAAATATATAGATTCACATACCAATCAATAAGATAAAGGTGGTGAAACTGTAAGATCATTTTTCCTTAGTTAAATTGTTGTGGGATACACAAGATGAATAGTAGGAGCACCTAACAAGATATGGCAACAGTATTCATTGTGCAGACAAATAGTAGATTCATAAATGTGCAAAATGGATTGTGACGAGAAAAACTGCCCGGTCTGACACAGTGACACAAACTTTATAGCAATAGATGCAGCTATGAATTTGATGAAGTCATTTTATTAGTTGTTGTTTGAGAGAGTTAGGCCAAGGAAGGGCAGTGCATTGCTCTCTAGGAGGCTAGCGTCAACAGGAAAGGATTTTGGTGGTAGTTAAAGCGGAGCAACTTCAGTTTGGAGGCATTAAAATTTAAAAGCCATTTCCTACTCTAGTCGATCACGAATTTAGAGATCATTGATTAAAATCCAAGGAATAATCTGCAATAATATTGGTCCTGACCTGGCATCTTGACTTCAGTCACTCTCCACCTCACTGTAACATAGTTTCCCCTCTGTCTTTTCTCTGAATATTCTCATGGCAATTGTTCCAAGGAAAACTCTTTCATGGTACCTAGACTTTATGAATTTAAGCACAGTACTATACTGTGTGTTGTGGTGCAGTGGATATCAGCTCGGAATGAGAAATCGGGGAGCCGAGTTCAAATTCCAGTTGAATTCATTGCATTCACTTACACACAAATATTCCCTTGGGAAAGGTATTAACCTGCCTCTTTCTTCCAGTTATGGGTTAAATAACAGGACAAATTGGGTTCTATAGCCTTGGTCGGCAACCAGTCTACCACAGAAAGCAATGGCACCCTACTGCAGGATAATCTTCTGCCCAGTCAGTCATGTCTCTTTCGAGATATGATCACCCAAGTGTGTTTCATGTATGGCACTTAACTAATTGACCATACTGGCGCCAATATCTCATCCTTTTACAGTTGAAATGGCAAGATGTAACTGTGCAGATTTCTTCCTTGTGCCATATTTTGGAATGACAGAAGAAATGGGCAGACTTATATTTTGTGTCAGATCATGGAACAAGAAATGAAATGGTTACACTGCTTCCTTGTGCTGGATTATGGAATAGAAGAGATAAAGACCAGACTTCTATCTTGTGCAGGTTATGGAATTAAAAGAGAATGGTAAGACTGCTACCTTATGCTTGATTAAAGAATGAAAGAGATAAGGACCAGACTTTTACCTTGTGCCAGATTATAAAATAAAAAAGACACTGGCCAGATTTCTACCTTATGCCAGATTATAAAATGAAAGCAAAAATGGCTTGACAGCTACAACTTTGTGCTATGATTGGTTAATCATATAAAGATGGCTGCTAAGAAATAATGCCTGTAGTAACTGGAATTCATAAATTGAATCAAACCATGTGTGGCAGTCAGACATCACTATCGCAGATTGTGGGTTGCTTAACAAAATTATGATTATGACCCAAGTTACACATGTCTCTGAGAAAATTACAGGCTGTACATGTCTGTTTTATGTAGCAATGAACGACTGATATTGCAGACATTTAAAAAGTTTATGAAACATACATTTGATATAACAACAGATAAACAGATTATTTGAACATATCAGGAACCATGCCTGATATGATGGCCTCTTTTATGCATTGCAATTATTTAATGCACATAATAAACTGGTTCTATGTTTAGTGGCTGCATAATTATGCAAAAACCCAAAAAGGGGAAAACATAAAAGAATCCTAGTCTTCTCCTTTATAGCTTCAGTTAATATTTATGTCATCAGGTTTCTATCTATCTATCTATCTATCTATCTATCTATCTATCTATCTCTGTTCATAATAATATCATATTCTTCATATCTATCTATCTATCTATCTATCTATCTATCTATCTATCTATCTATCTATCTATCTCTGTTAATAATAATATATTCTTCATATCTATCTATCTATCTCTCTATCTATCTATCTATCTATCTATCTATGTCAGACTGTTCATTATCTATCTATCTATCTATCTATCTATCTATCTATCTATCTATCTATGTCAGACTGTTCATAATCTATCTATCTATCTATCTATCTATCTATCTATCTATCTATCTATCTATCTATGTCAGACTGTTCATAATCTATCTATCTATCTATCTATCTATCTATCTATCTATCTATCTATCTATGTCAGACTGTTCATAATCTATCTATCTATCTATCTATCTATCTATCTATCTATCTATCTATCTATCTATCTATCTCTGTTCATAATAATATATTCTTCATATCTATCTATCTATCTATCTATCTATCTATCTATCTATGTTAATAATAATATATTCTTCATATCTATCTATCTATCTATCTATCTATCTCCTTCTGTTCATATTTCTCTTTTGTTTTATATTATCTTCTTCCTTTTATCCATGGCTTTTTATATATCTGAAAATCCACTTGTAACAATTAATCTTAAGCTGTTCCCCTCTCATCTAATATAAACAAAATATTTTGTCAAAATTTCATTACATCTCAAGAGAAGCACTCGGTTGTGTTGAAACTACTGTAAAAATGCATATAAAATGTATGTCCATAAAATAGAAATTAGCAAAAATCATTTTTAATTCATATAAAAAGGAAAATAATGATATATATTTCCTCAGTTTTAATTCAATGAAATTTCAGTTCTTATTTTAAATCTACCATCTCAGTAAATTCAGAGTTTGCTAAAATAATAATAGTAGTAGCAGTAGTAGTAGTAGTAGTAGAAGTAATAATAATAATAATAATAATAATAATAATAACGGAAATAATCGTAATAGTAATAACAATGTTGGGATGTGCGTTGTGGTCCAGTGGATATCAACTCGGAATGAGAAATCGGAGAGCCGAGTTCAAATTCCAGTTGAGTTCGTTGCATTCATATACGCACAAATACCCTTGGGAAAGGTATTAATCCATCTCTTCCCTCCAGCTATGGGTCAAATAACAGGACAGATTGGGTTCTATAGCCTTGGCTGGCAACCAGAAACTAATGGCAACCTACTGTGGGATAATCTTCTGCCCAGTCAGTCATGTCTCTTTCGAGACATGATCACCCAAGCGTGTATCACGTATGACACTTAACTGAATAACAATAATAGTAATGGTGATAGTAATAATAATAATAATAATAATTATTATTGTTATTTTCCTTATTGTCATTAAAATGTGTAATTTATATAAAAAATCTCTTTATCTTTCAGTGATTTTTGTTGGATTTCCATCAAAAAATAAAATGAATTCTTAATGTAAAAGCATATTTGGGAATTGTAATTAATTCTGACAGAAATTGTCCATAAGATTCATTATTCCTTTTTACGGAATATCCTTTTTGTCTGACAGCATTTGAGCAAACTAATTGCAGGAAATCTGGACATTTTTTCTTGCATAATGTTACTTGAAAAAATACTAATAAAATCAATGGCCCTCGTGGCAGTGCTTCAGTTCCCAAACTTTTTTGTTGAAACTGTGAACAAAACAGACGACAAAATTTTCTCCTCTTGGCCTCAATCAATGGCTACTGAGCTGAACTGTGTTATTTGTCAAAAATCATTATTGTTATTAATTTTCAAAATAAATCAGAAAATTTTTTTCTGTCTGAGACATTAACTTCTAAAATTTAAGTCTTATTTATATATATATATATCTCATATATCATGCAGTTGTGGCTATAATGTAAGGAACGGAAACAACAAAGACATAAATATGTGTATTACTTAAAAAGTAATGCATGATTAGCAATGAAATTTTTACCAAATAATGAATAGGGTGTAATGCATAAATATTATACAAAGTTACAAAAATTTACATAATAGTTTTTTTTAAATAAAGATTAAATGGAACAAAGGAAATAAGCTACTGGACAAAAGTTAAGGAACTATGTTAATAATTTGCATAAACTTTTAATTTACATTGTTAAAAACTTGATGGAACTTTTCAGCAATAAGTAAAAGTTCATTTATCATTAGGGTTTTATTTTTAAAAAATATGGCAAATTCTACATGCAAATCACTCTCTTTTGAAGAAAAAAAACTCATTATCGCTGACTATCAAGAAAAAAAGTAAATTTCAGAAATTTCTGATATTGTTCATAGGTCTAAAAGTGTCATTCATCGTATAATTAGCAGGTATAAAACTGATAAAATGTTGGATGCGAAACCAAAAACCAGCAGACCTCTAAAAACATTGTAAAGAGAAGATCGAAGAATTGTTAGAATATCTACAAAAATCAGTTTTGAAACTGCTACATCAATTGCCTGTAAATTTAATGAAGACAGATAATAAGATCTCAAAGAAAATGGTTGCTCACAGGTTAAAAAATGCAGGATTGCATGCCCATATTCCAGCTTCTTATTTCAAAGCTAAAGCAAAGGGCACACCTGGAGTATGTGAGAGAACATGTTGTTTGGACTGACGCACAATAGGATCCAGTACATTTCAGTGATGAGTCCAAGTTTACTATATTTGGTTCTAAGGGCAAAACTTACGTACGCCATAGAATGGGTGAAAGACTGTCTTCTCAATGTGTCAAGAAAACCGTTAAGTTTGGTGGTGGCAGTGTGATGGTATGGGGAATGATTTCATCTGCAGGAGTTGGCCCTGTCATCTGCGTACATGGTAATATCAGTGCTGAGATTTACAAAAGGCTTCTTCAGCAGCATGTGGTACCAAGATTACACCATAATCTTTATGAATCTCCTATTTTCATGCAGGACAATGCACCTTGCCACAAGGCTCAGAAGGTTATGGCTTTATTTGAAGAAGAAGTAATCACCCTAATGAAGTGGCAAGCCCAGAGCTCTGACCTGAATCCAATAGAAAATGTTTGAAAGATAATTGGACAAAGGGCTCAGAAAAGAAACCCGAAAAACCAGGATCACCTATGAGAGTTATTGAAAGACAAATGGGAGGGAACTTCTGCTGATTTTTGCAAGAAATTAATTAGATCATGTGGTCAACAATGCAGAGAAGTCATTGAAAATAAGGGAATGTTTATCAAATATTAAATTTTGTTGATATTTTCTTCACAATCAAGTATTAACAAGATCATTCCTTAACTTTTGTCCAGTAGCTTATTTCCTTTGTTCCATTTAATCTTTATTTAAAAAAACTATTATGTAAATTTTTGTAACTTTGTATAATATTTATGCATTGCACCCTAATCTTTATTCAGTAAAAATTTCATTGCTAATTATGCATTTCTTTTTAAGTAATACACATATTTATGTCTTTGTTGTTTCCGTTCCTTATATTTTGGCTGCTACTGTATATTGATTTCATTCCAAAACATAAGTACAATCAAAAAAAGAAAAAAAATGCATATATTATAATAATATACAATAATATTTCTAAAAAATTAAATTCTTTCTTTTATGAGATGAGCAGAAAAAAATGTAAGGTTAAGAAACTTGAAAATTGAACATCTTTTTCAACCTCCATTCTTATTTTTAACACCCGATTTAACCACTCATCCCACTTTTCACATTTATTTAGCCACCTGTCCCACATTTAACTCCCTGATTTATTTAACCTCTTGACTTATTTAATTTCTGATTTAACTGTCACTCACACCTTTATCATCTGATTTAGCCCCCACTCTTACTTTGAACATCTGATTTATCCCTATGTTAACCCCAGTACCTCTTTTAACACCTGATTTAAATACCTGACCTATATTAACATCTGATTTAGTCTCCATTTCACTTTTAACATCTCATTTAGTCTTCTGTACTAATTTCAAAATTTCATTTAGCCTCTGTCTCCCTTTTAACACCTGATTTAAACACCTGTCTTATGTTAACATCTGATTTAGCCCCTGTCCCAATTTTAACACTTTGATTTATCCCTATGTCTCACTTTTCATGTATGATTTATCCTCTTGCTCTACTTTTGACACATAAGTTAACTGTCTGACCCACTCTTAACCCTTTTTAGCCCTTTTCCTCTCTTTTAACATGTGATAAAGTTCTTTTTAAATAGTTTATTTTGCCGCCTGTCCCACTTTTAACACTTGACTTAGCCATTTTATTTAACCACTTGTCTCAATTTTATCATCTGATTTAGCCACCTGTCCCACTTTTATTATCTTATTTAGCCACCTGTCCCACTTTTACTATCTTATTTAGCCACCTGTCCCACTTTTACTATCTTATTTAGCCACCTGTCCCACTTTTATTATCTTATTTAGCCACCTGTCCCACTTTTACTATCTTATTTAGCCACCTGTCCCACTTTTATTATCTTATTTAGCCACCTGTCCCACTTTTATTATCTTATTTAGCCACCTGTCCCACTTTTACTATCTTATTTAGCCACCTGTCCCACTTTTATTATCTTATTTAGCCACCTGTCCCAATTTTATTATCTTATTTAGCCACCTGTCCCACTTTCATTATCTTATTTAGCCACCTGTCCCACTTTTATTATCTTATTTAGCCACCTGTCCCACTTTTATTATCTTATTTAGCCACCTGTCCCACTTTTATTATCTTATTTAGCCACCTGTCCCACTTTTATTATCTTATTTAGCCACCTGTCCCACTTTTACTATCTTATTTAGCCACCTGTCCCACTTTTATTATCTTATTTAGCCACCTGTCCCACTTTTATTATCTTATTTAGCCACCTGTCCCACTTTTACTATCTTATTTAGCCACCTGTCCCACTTTTATTATCTTATTTAGCCACCTGTCCCACTTTCATTATCTTATTTAGCCACCTGTCCCACTTTTATTATCTTATTTAGCCACCTGTCCCACTTTTATTATCTTATTTAGCCCCCTGTTTCATTTTAACTTCTGAATTTACTGCCTGTTTTGCATTTAACATCTGATTTAGCACCATGTCCCATTTTGCACGTTTAATTTAACTGCCTTACTTTGAACATCTACTTTAACTGCCTGTCTTAATTTTTTCCATCCAGATGTGAAAAATAACCACACACAAAAGCTTGATAAGAAAGAGAATTTGGAGTGATAATTGGATTTAGCTGTTTGGGTTCAATCACACCCTTGGGCAGTGATGATAACCAAGGACAAATGTGTCCAGATGGAATTTAAAGAAAATCGGAGAAATGCTCCATGTCCTTGGGCAGTGGTGAGAGGCACTCACACAGGAGAGAAGAAGACGATTTGATCTGGTGACCAAAACAGGGATCCTTGATTGGCTGTTTGGGAGTTGCTAGTCGACCCAGAGCATATCATGCCCCAGCACCGCTGGATGCAAGGCTTAATATGAGTTGGATATTTTGAACAGCAAAACGAGAACAATGGAGACCGAGAGAGTGATGTCAAGACTCATTTGAGACCAGAGAGAAAGAAACGAAAGTGTTGATAATTATTGCATGCAGAATATAGATCTGCTTGTGCCATGAATAATTGTATTAACAAATTTGTAGCCAGGGGGTGTACGTAAATACTTTCCTTTTATCCAAATTTACTTGTTCTTTGTGTGACTTCACTCTGGCCAGACCAAACCAAGTTATCGATTCCAGTTGATTATTCAGACTGGACTATTTTTGCAATCAATGTGGGGCGAGACAAGGCTTGAACCAAAGTGATCAAATCTATGATCAGCCAAGAGGATCAAGCTTGAGTATGGATGGATTTTAGTGGACATCATACTACTCTGAATATCTAATTTAACTGCCTGCCCTACTCTGAATATCTAATTTAACTGCTTCTTCTAATTTGAACATCTGATTCAACTGCCTGTCCTAATCTGAACATCTGATTTAACTGCCTATCCTAATCTGAACATCTGATTCAACTGCCTATCCTAATCTGAACATCTGATTCAACTGCCTGTCCTAATCTGAACATCTGATTTAATTGCCTGTCCTACTCTGAACATCTGATTTAACTGCCTGTCCTACTCTGAAAATCTTATTGAACTGCCTGTCCTAATCTAAACATCTGATTTAACTGCCTGTCCTACTCTGAAAATCTAATTGAATTGCCTGTCCTAATCTGAACATCTCATATAACTTTCTGTCCTACTCTGGGTGTCTAATTTAACTGCATATTCTATTTTTAACATCTTATTTTGCTACCTGCACCTATTTTTGAATTTTTGTTGTGGTGGAGTGGATATCAATTTTGGAACGAGAAATCAAAGAGCCATGTTTTAATTCTAGTTGGAGTTATTGCATTCACTTATGTGCAAATACCCTTAAGAAAGATCCGTCTTTTCTCTCCAATTATGGGTTAAATAGCAGGGCAGAGTGGGTTCTATAGCCTTGGTTGGCAGCCAGTCTACCGCAGAATGTAATGTCAACCTACTGCAGGAAAATTTTCTGCTCAGTCAGTTATATCTCTATTGAGACATGATCACCCAAATGTGTATCACACATGACATTTAACTGACTGACTGAATATAACTGTTGAAAAAAATTAAAGTGTCTACTGAGCATAAAGTGAGGGATCTGTTTTCTATTGTCATGAAGTAATAAACTGATTCAACACTAATTACTACTTATTAATATAATAATATAATATAATCTATTTCCTCTCCCTCAAGCTATGGGTTAAATAACAGGATAGATGGGGTTCTATAGCCTTAGTTGGCAACCAGTCTACCACAGAAAGTAATGGCAACCTTCTGCAGGAAAATCTTCTGCTTGGTCAGTCATGTCTCTATTGAGAAATGATCACCCAAGTGTGTATTACATATGGCATTTAACTGACTAAATATAATAGTTGGAAACAATTAAAGCTTCTATTGGGCATAAAGTTGGGGATCTATTCTCAATCATCATGAAGTAGTAAACTGATCCAACACTAATTACTACTTATTAATAAAATAATATAATCTATTTCTTCTCCCTCTAGCTATGGGTTAAATAGCAGGATAGATTGGGTTCTGTAGTCTTAGTTGGCAACCAGTCTACCACAGAAAGAAATGGCAAAAGATACATGATCACCCAAGCGTGTTACCATGTATGTCACTTCAGTCAGTCAGTTAAGTGCTATACATGGTACACGCTTGGGTGATCATGTCTCGAAAGAGACATGACTGACTGGGTAGAAGATTAACCCGCAGTAGGTTGCCATTGTTTTCTGCGGTAGGCTATAGGACCCAATTTGTCCTGTTATTTAATTCATAACTGGAGGGAAGAAACGAATTAATACCTTTCCCAACCATATTGGTTCATGGTGAATGTAATGAATTAAACTGGAATTTGAACTTTATCTTCCCGATTTCTCATTCCGAGCCAATATCCACGGCACTACAAAGCACATGGATGTATATTTGAAACAGTTCTAAACTTAAATAGTTTTTGCTATGATTCTATTTGCACATGTGTTTTGGTGTAATGAGTATCAACTGAGAATGATTAATGAGGAAGGTGAGTTCAAATTCCAGTTGAACTTGTTGGATTCGCTTATGGGCAAATTTACATTTATGATCTCAGAGAACATTCTTCTTTTTCCATAAAAATTTGTTTGCTATCCTCTTGTAACAGGTATCAGCTTTATTATGGTTTTGACTAAGACAGAACACAAACTGATACTTAGACACTTAGGATTATGAATCTAAAGGAAGCAACTCAACATCACATTGCTGTTTTCACGGTTGCCTCAATGTTGAACAAATTCAGTGTCAGTTAAGTGCTTGGCGATCATCACAAAAGAGACATAACTGACTGGGCAGAAGGTTGCCATTATTTCTGCAGTAGACTGGTTGCCAGACAAGGCTATTGAATTCAATCTCTCCTGTTATTTAACCCATAACTAGAGGGAAGACACGGATTAATACCTTTCCCAAGGTTATTTGTGCCTAAGTGAATGCAAGGAATTCAACTGGAATTCAAAGTCCACTGTACCACAACACATATCCGAAAACAAATTCCATATTCCATATTTGTTAACTGACACCAAACAAAGAAGATGAGCTTGATTAAATGGTTGCTAGGACAAGGATTAGGAGAGATAAAATTTACTAAGAGTTACAAAGAACAGAAAGTTATGGAGAGCCATGATCAACAATGTCCTGAAGAAGATTTACGTGTTAAGGAAAATATAGAATTAAATTTTAAATCAAAATTTCTGTTTCCTATCTTCCAATTTTTTGTTGATTCTGAATTTTTATATAAATTAAGGAAAAGTAAACAACTAAAAAATGTAAATACAGAGAAAGATTTTTTGAAACAGATGGCAAAACTGACTCAGATATCCAAAGGGTGCATTTGGATAGTAAAAGAGGTCTTTTAAAGGCTAAGCAAAGTATTAATTAACAAAATTTTTATTAGAAAATAGAAATGGGTACTGTTATGTTATATTTTCCAATATGGTTCAGTCTTTTTGGACTAATATGTCATACCTTCTTCTTCTATGTGCCCTGTCACTTCAGGACATAGGCAATCATGGCTTTCCACTTTTCCCTATCCCTGGTGGCTCTGAGCATGCCTTCTCCTTTTACACCCTGCAAACCTCATTCCGTCATCCACCTGATTAGGTCCTTCAAATATGTTATCCGTTGATTTCCCCTGTCTCTTTTTCCCTCTATCTGGCCTGTTAGTATCAGATTCTCCAAGCCTTCTTTCCTCATTGTGTGTCCCAGGAACTTCAGCTGTCTCTTCTTGATGTTCAGTATTAATTTCCTTTTTGTTTCCATCATTTCCAAGACCTCATCATTGCTCACATGCTCGATCCATAATATTTGCAGCATCTTTCTCTAGAACCACATTTCAGTTACTTCAAGTTTTTCCTTCATCTTTGATGGTATTGTCCAGCATTCACTGCCATATTGAAGGATGAACAGCACGTAGCAATCCAGTACTCTCTTCCTTGCTTCTAGCAAAATTGTCCTGTTTCTTAATACTTTACTCAACTTCTGGAATGCTTCCTTCGCCATGCCAATTCGCCTTCGGATCTCTGTGTCGCACGTTCTGTCTTCTGTTATAACGCTTCCCAGGTATTTAGATTTTTGTACCTGCTTGATTCTAGTATCCCCGACCTGTATTTGGCATTTGGGGCTGACCTTTTTACTGATGGCCATGCATTCAATTTTCATGCAGTTTATTTCTAGTTCTTTCTTGTGACTTTCTTCAGCTACCTTCTGTAGGAGGTCTTGTAGTTTCCTTTCCATGTCTTATTTGACTCTAGTATCCCTGACCTGTATTTGGCATTTTGGGCTGACCTTTTTACTGATGGCCATGCATTCAATTTCCATGCAGTTTATTTCTAGTTCTTTCTTGTGACTTTCTTCAGCTACCTTCTGTAGGGGGTCTTGTAGTTTCCTTTCCATGTCTTATTTGACTCTAGTATCCCCGACCTGTATTTGGCATTTTGGGCTGACCTTTTTACTGATGGCCATGCATTCAATTTTCATGCAGTTTATTTCTAGTTCTTTCTTGTGACTTTCTTCAGCTACCTTCTGTAGGGGGTCTTGTAGTTTCCTTTCCATGTCTTATTTGACTCTAGTATCCCCGACCTGTATTTGGCATTTTGGGCTGACCTTTTTACTGATGGCCATGCATTCAATTTTCATGCAGTTTATTTCTAGTTCTTTCTTGTAACTTTCTTCAGCTACCTTCTGTAGGTACCAGTCTGCTTATAAATGTTGAGAAAACTCATTACAGATGAAGAGACTTGAGGTGACAGAACTGTGGTTCTATAAGAGAATGCTGAAAATATCGTAGACTGAACATGTGAACCAAGAAAGAGTTTTAAAGCAAAATGGAACTGAAAAAGATACTTGGACTTAGCATCAGGATGTGTTTTGTGGTACAATGGATATTTGCTCAGGATGAGAAATAGAGGATCCTAGTTTTAATTCCAGTCAAAATTGTTTCATTCACTTATGCATAAATACCCTTCAGTCAGTTAAGTGCCATACATGATGCACGCTTGGGTGATCATGTCTCAAAAGAGACATGACTGACTGGGCAGAAGATTATCCCGCAGTAGGTTGCCATTGCTTTCTGCGGTAGACTGGTTGCCGACCAAGGATATAGAACCCAATCTGCCCTGCTATTTAACCCATAATTGGAAGGAAGAGATGGATTAATACCTTTCCCAAGGGTATTTGCGCCTAAGTGAATACAATGGATTGTGGTGCAGTGGATACCGGCTCAAAACGAGAAATTGGGGAGCAGAGTTCAAATTCCAGTTGAATTCATTGCATTCACTTATGCGCAAATACCCTTGGGAAAACTATTAATCCGCCTCTTCCGTCCAGTTATGGGTTAAATAACAGGACAGATTGGGTTCTATAGCCTTGGCTGGCAACCAGTCCATTGCAGAAAGCAATGGCAACCTACTGCAGGATAATCTTCTGCCCATTCAGTCAAGTCTCTTTTGAGACATCATCGCCGAATCCTGTTTCACGTATGGCACTTAACTGACTGAGTCAATCATGTCTTTTTCGATCCATGATTGCCTAAGCGTATGTCATGTATAGCAATTAACTGACTGATCTGAATAAAAGAAGTGAGTAGCAGGATAGATTGGGTTCTATAGCCTTGGTTAGCAACTGGTCCAACACAGAAAGTAATGGCAACCTACTGCAGGAAAATCTTCCACTTAGTCAATCATGGATCGAAAGAGACATGATTGCCTAAACATGTATCATGTATGGTAATTAACTGACATATCTGAATAAAAGAATTGAATAGCAGGACAGATCGAGTTCTATAGCCTTGGTTGGTATCCAGTCTTCTGCAGAAAGTAATGACAACCTACCGTGTGAAAATCTTCTGCCTAGTCAGTCTTGTCTCAAAAGAGACATGATCATCTAAATGTGTATCATGTATAGCACTTAATTGACTGATCTGGATAATAGAATTGAATAGCAGGAGAGGTTGTGTTCTATAGCCTTGGTTAGCAACCAGTCTACTAAAGAAAGAAATGGCAACCTACTGCAGGAAAATCTTCTGCTTAGTCAGTCATGGATCAAAAGAGATATAATTGCCCAAGCGTGTATCACATATGACACTTAACAGACTGATCTGGATAAAATAATTGAATGGAAGGACAGATTGGGTTCTATAGCCTTGGGTAGCAACTGATCCAACACAGAAAGTAGTTACAACCTACTGCAGAAAAATCTTTTACTTAGTCAATCATGGATTGAAAGAGACATGATTGCCTAAACATGTATCACGTATGGCAATTAACTGACTGATTCGGATAAAAGAATTGAATAATAGGACAGATTGAGCTCTGTAGCCTTGGTTGACAACCAGTCTACTGTATAAAGAAATGCAACCTACTGTGGGAAAATCTGCTGCCCACTTAGTCATGTCTCTTTCAAGATGTGATCAACCAAACGTGTATCATGTATAGCAATTAACTGACTGATCTGGATAAAAGAATTGAATAGCAGGACAGAATGAGATTTGGTTGGCAACAATTCCACCACAGACAACCTACTGTGGGAAAATCTTCTGCCTAGTTGGTCATGTCTCTTTTGAGACATGATCACCCAAACATGTATCATGTATAGCATTAACTAACTGATATACTCAACTATAGTGAGAATTTTTGTGATCTGTTTTTATAAAAAAAAAAATATAGCGAGTTAGCCTATATATAGGTAATTTTTCATTTCATTTACTTATGCACAAATACCCTTGGGAAAGGTATTAATCCATCTCTTCTTCCCCCATCGATGAGTTAAATAGCAGGACAGATTAGGTTCAGTAGCTTTGGTTGGCAACCAGTTTATCATAGAAGGTAAGGGCAACCTACTGTGGAAAAATCTTCTACCTAATTAGTCATGGATCAAAAGAGACATGATCGCCCAAGCTTGTACCATGCATGGCAATAAATTGACTCAGACTTAGCATCAGAAACATGATAGTTGAAATTTCTAGTGCACACAATGAGGAAATAAGGTTTCAAAAACTTGACACTCACAGGTGATTTTCTTTTTAATCATTTCACCCCAAGCAAGGTGGTACTGCCTCTGATGTGCAGGGGGCTACATAAGAGAGTAAAGGTTTAGGCAGGAGGAGAGTGAAGAGAAAGACTAACCAGTTACAGTGGGTGTCAGAGAAAGGGAAAGAGTAGGATGGGAACACAGGTGTGAAGACAGTTGCGAAGGTAGTGTAAAGGAAAAGAGTAAGATAGATGGAGTGATGTAGAAAAAGAAGAACTTGGGTCAAGTGGATAAGAGATGGGAATTGACATTGCATTTAAATTCCTGGATGTTGTAGCCATCAGGAAAGCAAGTAACAGCAGGGAGTTCCACAGGCAGGAAATGCAAGAAAAAAAGCTGCTGAAGTAGAATTGTTGGCTGTATTTGGTAGTTTTAACTGTAAAAGAGTGGGACCTTGTTGCCAGTCTGGTTGCTTGAGTAAATTCTTGTGGAGGGGGCACCAGTGACCTAAGTTTGTTGGAGCAGAAGCCATAAAAATATTTGTAGAAGAGAAAGAGGGAAGACACATCCTGCCAGTGAGAAAGTGACTGGAGTCGAGCTGCCAGGTTGGGACCTATCACATCACAGATTCTCCTTTGGAGTCTGTCAAGAACCCTGAGATGAACAGCAGGGGTGCCTGACCAGATATGACAGCAATATTCTATGCACAGTTGGAATATTAAAGGCAAGAACGACAGAGGGAAGCAGTATATAAACTAACTACCAGGCTTGTGTAATGGTCAGCAGAACAGGTAGGAGGAGTGATAGCATAGAGACAAACTTTGCTAAGGGCTACAAAGAACAGGAAATTGTGGAGAGTCGTAAAGAAGAAGACAAGTGCATTAAGCATGTTTTTAATTCTAATTTAATTCCATTATTGATATTGGATATGGGCGTGGTGTACTGTATGTTGATGCAGAAAGTGGAACGCAGGCAGAACAATCAAAGCTAATTGCCTAGACATTGTGATCAAAGACCAAAAACAGAATTTGCTTTCTTATTAATACAGCAATCCTGGCATGATTCTAATGTATCTTTGAAGTTCTTCAAAAAACTATCAAAATACAAGGATCTTGAAGTGGAAATCTCAAAAATGTGGCACATGAAGACATCAGTAATTCCAGTGAATTTAAAACTCTCAGATATATTAGAAAAGATTCTGATAGAATCATTGAAGTGAGTTATCTGATAAGAAAAGCATGAAGAAAGGACTGACTATTACTGAGGAGAATTGTAAGAAGTGAAATTGGTGTATGGCTGAGTTGTTAGATTTTTGACACTGAAGCCCTGGTTTGAATCTCACCATGGTCAACTTCTTGATGTTATCAGTCTGGAGGAGGTGATCTACCTGTACGGTACCTTTGGAAAGTCCCTGAAAAACGTACCACGGGCTGACTCAAGCCTTGTGAGTGAAATTGGGTAAATGGGACCCATTGGAAGCCATTGGTAGCTTGGAAGAAATCTTGAACTTTGGTTGGCAATCTTTCTTGAAATGGTGTCTTGTCAAACATTGCTGCCATGAGTACTGCAATGTTCGACTGTGTTGTCTGTTGGTCAAAGGATGATGATGAAGGTGCAAAAATCTTTTGTATTTTTAATCGGAGAAATGATTTACTTGAGTGCCTGTTGCCAGTAACAATAAATATCTTCCCTCTAAAATCATTAGAATCTAAACTAGATTCAGTCAGTCAGTTAGTTAAGTGCCATTTGTGATACATGCTTTGGGTGATCATGTCTCAAAAAAGACATGACTGGCTGGGCAGAAGATTATCCCACAGTAGGTCGCCATTGCTTTCTGTGGTAGACTGGTTGCCGATCAAGGCTATAGAACCCAATCTGTTCTGTTATTTGACTCATAGGTAGAGGGAGAAGAGATAGATAATATTACATTATTATATTAAGTATTATTAATGGGTGATCAGTTTATTACTTCATAACAATAGAAAACCGGTCCTCCACTTTATGTCCAGTAGATGTTTTAATTATGTTTCCAACTATTATATTCAGTCAGTTAGTTAAGTGCCATATGTGATACACACTTTGGGTGATCATGTCTCAAAAGAGACATGACTGACTGGGCAGAAGATTATCCCACAGTAGGTTGCCATTGCTTTCTGTGGTAGACTGGTTGCCGACCAAGGCTATAGAACCCAATCTGTCCAATTATTTAATCTATAACTGGAGGGGAGAGATAGATTAGTACCTTTCCCAAGGGTATTTGTATGTAAGTGAATGCTTAGAATCCAACTGGAATTTGAACTTGGCTCTCCGATTTCTTGCTCCAAGTTGATAGATAACTAACCTGAATGCGTGACAGGTCGTACAGATTGATTGATCTGTTTATTTAATAGCATATCAACATCTTAAAGGTTGAAATTTAAGGTTGAAATTTAATTTTCTTTTGAGCTTTGAAATAATAAAAATATGATATATGTTATTCTGCTTTCACAACTGAATACATGGTAAATGATACTAAAATTTTTGGAAAACTCGAAGAAAGAAGACCTAGAGATTTTAACACTCACAGAGCATATTGAAAAAATAAGAAGTGGAAGAAATCAATGTGTAATCTACTTAATGAGTTTTTATGGATAGATGCTGAGCAAGAACAGTGATGGATGATATAAACATTCAGACATTATCATCCACATTTGTTTTTAATCATTTTACAACCAAGCAAGGTGATAAAGCCACTAAGATGCTAGCAGGGTTACTGTATAGTAGAGAATATGATTAAAAATACTGTTAAGGAGAGAGGACAATAAAAGAACAAGAATCAAGAAGTAAGATAATGATTGACATTGCATTTGAATTTTAGTTGATATGAGAAGCAAGATGATAGACGAAAATTCAACAATCAAGAAGTGTGATTGAATAAATGTTAGTATAAAAGTTATGGTTACATCTTCAATTGTAATATGATGAGACCTAGCTGCTACTCTAGTACCACACTTCATTTCATAAAGTCTAGGTAGCATAGAGGAAAGCTCATCAGAACAATTACCATGAAATTGTTTATTGAAAAGGAATGTGACTGAAGCTAAGATGCAATGTCAGGACCATTTTTTTTTTTGTATTTTATCAAGAATCTCTTAATATAAAGCTGGAGCATCAGTCCAGAAATGGCAGCAGTATTTTAATACATCACTCAATAAATTGCGGGATTAACTAATAAAACAACAACTTTTAGGCAAAATTCGACTTTATTCATCAACATAGTCTCCTTCTAGAGTGATACACTGATTCTAATGCAAATTTGATGCTTTTATTGTAGAATAGTTTGTCTTTGGCCTCAAAATAAACCTCAGTTTCTGATATTACTTCTTCATTAGAGCCAAATCTCTTTCCCTGGAGCATTTTTTTGAGGTCCGCAAACAGCCAGTAGTTACTGGGGACCAGATCTGGAGAATGGGGTTAATGCAGAAGCAATTGGAAGTGAAATTCATGTAGTTTTGTTATTGATGCATTGTCTTGGTGAAAGATCACTTTTCCTTATTCATTTTTTGGGGCTTTTTTTTTGGCGATTTCTTCCTTCAAATGCACCAGTAATGCTATATAATGTTTGCTACTGACAGTTCTTCCTTTTTCAAGATAATCGATGAAAAAGTATCTTGCATATCCCAAAATACAGAGGCCAAAATCTGCCTTTAGGCACTTTCATCTGCTGCTGTCCACTTAGCTGGCTGCTAGTTTGACTCCAGAGTGAAGTGGTATTCCATGTTTCCTCCATTATCACATATTTATGCAACTATTTCTTGTTACATTGAAACAGTTGCAAGCAATGCTCTGAATTGTCGACACATTGTTTTTGATCGACTGTTAACAAACATAGCACCCACTTTGAACACAGCTTTCTCATTGAAAAATGTTCATGCAAAATAGTGTATACACTGCTTTTTGATATGCTCAACTTGTCAGCTATTTCATGCAACTTCAATTTACGATCAGCCAAAATGAGTTTGTGGGGTTTTTTTTGTGTTTTCCAGGACAATTGCCAATTTTTGGCAACCTGAGTGTACAACCACATTTAAAGTTAGCATACCACCACCTAACCGTTGTTTTTGACAGAGCAGAGTCCGAATAACACTTATCAAGTCATTGCTTTGCTTGAACAGTATTTTTCCCATCAGAAAGCAGTAATTTATTAACACACAAAATTCATTCTATTGTTTTGAAAATTTGCAATAGTAGCTTCACTTAAATAACTGTAATTTGTAAACTAATAATCTGAGTACGCACAAATTTTGTGATTTGCCATATGAAAATGAGTACTTCATAAAAACCATATTAATTTTTTTTTAGTGCTGCCATCTATATATCAGGCCCGTGACTTATTGAGTGATGTGTTCAGCAAGGATGAATATAAACAGAAAGCCAGGGGAAAACTGAATGATGGTTGCATGATGGCTCGGTTAGGATATGAGATATTTTGGTGGGGAAAGAGGACTTGAGATTTGTTTCAGGTCAAGGAAATTTTGAAAATAGAAAAATATAATTCAATCTTTCAAAAACATGCCATAGTATCTGGTTTACACATAATTGGGACAAAACAATTAAAACACTCTTTTAAACTATGTAAAAAAAAACATTTTAGAAATTATAAGTTGGCTACCTCAGTTATCTCACCTCTCTTTTTCACTGATTTGATATAAGATGAATTAGATAGGAGATTTCAAGAGTATACCCAAAGAGTGAAAGTGAGCTTTTTCAGTGCTTGTAGAATATTTGAGCAAATCTGCTATCAAACTGTTGGAACAAAACCAAATGCAGCTGTCACTTCTACTCTATTAGCTTCTTTTCTTGCACTTCCCATCTGTGAATCTCCCTTCCATATACTTGTCTCCTTGACAGCTACAGTCTCCCAGAGTTTAAATGCAATGTCAATTACCATTTTTTATCCCCTTGACACACTCATTCTCTTATCCTTTCCCCAACAACCTCCTGTATCTTGTTCTTCTCCCTTTTCACTCTGCCCTCATGTAACTCTCTTCACACCAGTATTCCCACCCTTCTCTTATTCTCTGACACCACAATAAACTGTTCCTCTTTCTCTTCACTCTCTTCTCATGTAATCTTTCACTCTTTTCTTACATAGCTCCCTGCACACCAGTGGCAGTATTGCCTTGCTTTAGGTGAAAAGATTATAGTATATATATATATATATATATATATATATATAGAAAAAACTACTAAAAAGTATCTATTGCCTGGTTCACATTCCACCCACATCTATTGAACAGGTTAAGAGGCTCATCCCTTGTTCCCTGTTTAGGATGTGGTTTCCGGCTTTCTCTTTTCCAATCTTTTCACTGTTACATAGCCCCCTGCTCATCAGTGGCGTTACCGCCTTGCTCGGGGTGATACGATTAAAAAAAAACAGTAAAAAATGTATTTTTTTACAGTATTTATTTATTTCTATTATTAAATATATATTTGATATTTCAGATTGACCTATTATTCATCAGAAACAAATGATTTTAAAATTTAAATGAGAAGCGTTCGTCGCAAAAAGCGTCCGTCGCGAGAAGCCTTCGTCGAGAGAAGCGTCCGTCGCGTGATGTAGAAAGCAATAGAGTTTGAATATTTTTAAACTTAAATCTAACTGTAATAATATTTTTAAATGTTATTTTAAAGAAAAATTTTTTAAATGTATCTAAAAAATGTTTAACTATTGAAATATTTATAAAGATTCAAAATACCTGAGTCTCTATTTAACCCTAGGCTATATGTATTTAATTTTAAAATCCAGTATTTTCTTTCTTTCTGCATGTGTATATGGAACTAAAATCGGAATCTACCAGTAAACATTTGCAGTTTTCTAATGTGTGTCCCGGTTGATTGAAGTGTTCAGCTATGGGGGAATAATGGTTGTTTTGGCGTATGCTTAGTTTATGATTATTAAAACAGAATCTAAAACTAAATTTTTAGTAGTTTTTCCTATACATATTAAGACAGTATATGTGGATTATCATTATGCTATATATATATATATATATATAGCATTAAAGACAAAAAATTAACACTGTTGTATATCATTTTAAATGTAGTTGCGCAATTGATGATATAGGTAGCACAATGCAACATTCAGATGTTAGGATTAAACAACATGTGCCTGTTAAAATACTCAACAAGAATTTTTCGCTTGGTGATTTTTTTTTTTTTTTTTAATCATCTCACCCCAAGCAAGGCATTCTACTGCCACTATTGCGCATGGGGCTACATAGGGGAAGAGAAGGAGTGGTTAGACATAGGGAATGTCAGGAGGAAGGTGACAGATGAGTAAGGAAGTGAGGATGAGGGTTGGGCACATGGGAAGAGTGTTTGATAGAATGGGAGCAGGTTAGTGTGTTAGGAGGTGTCTATTGACCTTACATTTAAACTCCTGGAGATTGTAGTCGTCAGGGAAGCAATCATTTGGAAGAGAATTCAACAGTCGGGAAGTGCGAGGAAAGAAACTGTTGGAGTAGAAGTTATGGCTGCATTTTATCAATATTTATTGATACCATTCAAAACACATACAGGTCTTTGATAGCAGATCATCTGATAAATAATCCGAGTTGTGCAAAGTTTATTGTGAACTGGTTCTTTGTTTTGGCCAGATCGCACTTGTTGTTCCATCTGAAGGTGTTGGAAATGCTGTTTATCAGGTCCAGGTAGCCCTCACTTTGTAAACAAAGAGAGTGTTTGCTTGGGCTTGGTCTGCTGGGTCTCTAGCATCTTTAGATGTAATAACATTTATCAGATATTAAACAAATTTGTTTTTCTCCCCCTTTCTTTTATTCGTTTCACCCATAACAGATATTCTTTTCTCATAATTTTTCTGTTTATTGTTCTGAAGAGAGGTGACAAAACCAGTTGGCTGGTGTTTTTATTTTAAAGTTTGGCATGGCTGATTATAATAAAATTTTTTTGTCTTTAATGACATAATTAATTTTAAAATATATATACATACATATATACTGGAGTGTCTGATTTGTCATTTTGTTGCTATCCATTATACCGCCTGCACATTTTTATGTCCCAGATTCTCACTGGGAAAATCGTGATGGTGATGGGTCCTGAAACTTCTTCCAATAATTATCAGGAAGCTGACAATTGAGCTGCAGTTCAATCCATTGCTGATTTAAAGGGATTGTCATCACGGTGACTAAAGAGTGCCATTAACCCCAGTTTCAATATCAGATTGATCTTTCTCCTAAAATGGCTACCAGCTATGGCTAACAAGCTCTGCCTTACCATATTCCAGAGCTAGCAAACTATACAAATTAAAGGACATTTACTCCACTGAGATATTTATTATATCAACGTACTTTGTATACTAATAACTGTTGGAAATCTTTATTGCCATATTCACAACTTTTCAATCAGGTGATATATGATACATAATTTAGAATCAAACTGTTTAGTCAATGGGGTAAGATTTTTATCAGTTTCAATTAATTCTCTTTAGTAACTCAACACAACTCTTTAAAGTATTGAACTCACAACCCTTTGTGTCAAATTACTTTTTGGATTACTCAACCAACACATTTATCCACTGGACCATGTGTCTTTGGGGGCATTAGTGAGTACATTCATTTTTGAGACTTATAAACCTAATGTCAGGTAAACATCTTTTACCAGAACTCATATTAAAATTTTCTTTAAAATTGTGATATCCAAAGGCATGGCATGTTGAATTAGAACAATCTACTCCATGGACTTAAATAAAGGATTCAGTTTGAAATGCTAATATATATCACCTGAAGAATGTAATAGAGTAAATCGTTACAATATATTGTCAGATTTTGTAAAATTTGATTGTACAGAAAATCCGACCTATACTTTTTCATGAGCCAATAGAAAAAAAAACAGGGGGACCTGAAGGAGACTACCACGCCTTTAAATTTGTTGGTTTTCATTTTTTTTTACTTTTTTCAGTGCAATCTTTTTTATTACATCCTAAACTTTCCGATTGACAAATAAAAGTTTGGAAAAATTTAAATATTTAAACAATTTTAGGAGGTGCTCAGTTTTTCATGCAATATTATAGTAATTCGATCCTTCATTTTAGAACCACTCACTGGTACAACATTACCACCACCTGTAAATTTGATGATTATCAATTTTCTTTTTTACTTTTTTCAGTGCAATCTTATTGATTAAACCATAAACTTTCCAATTGTCAAAAAAAATTTATAAAAATTTCAATATTTGAACAATTTTAGGGGGAGGACTCAGTTTTTCATACAACCTTAAAGTAAATCGATCCTGTGCAATTAACTTTTTTGCTTGCGCATATTCAACAACTGAATTCTTTGAGAAATTTTTGAATAAAGCCATTCTTGAAGTTTCCAAGGAAGAATAAATACGAATTTGCACGAGATACTAGATTAGCAACTAGATCCCACCCTTTTACAGTGAAACCGATAAAATGCAGCCGTAACTTCTACTCCAACAGTTTCTTTCCTCGCACTTCCCGACTGTGGAATTCTCTTCCAAACGATTGCTTCCCCGACGGCTACAATCTCCAGGAGTTTAAATGTAAGGTCAATAGACACCTCCTAACACACTAACCTGCTCCCATTCTATCAAACACTCTTCCCATCTGCCCGACACTCATCCTCGCTACCCTTACTCATCTATCACCTTTCTCCTGACATTCCCTATGTCTATCCACTCCTTCTCTTTACCTTCCCCTATGTAGCCATCTTAAGAATTGAAGATAACTTGAAAAAGACAAAAACAAGAGTAACAACTCGTTCCAAAAAAAAAAAACAACACAAAACGACCTCAATGCAAGTAGTTCCAAAATAAAGGATCGATTTACTATAACGTTGTATGAGAAACTGAGCCCCCCCCTAATATTGTTTAAATATTGAAATTTTTCCAATGTTTTTTTGATAATCAGAAACTTAATGTAATAATCAATAAGACTGTGCTGAAAAAAGTAAAAAAATGAAAAACAACAAATTTAAAGGTGGTGGTAGTCTCTTTCAGGTCCACCAAAAAGCATATATATTTTAATATACAGTCATAAAAAAGCTCCTTTCATAAGACAGTTGGTTCACTAAAATTTACCATGTGTTGACGCCTGCAAAAACATAACAAATACAACCTGTCTTTAATTGGCCAATCAGGAGCAAGTAAAAAAATCTAAAATTTGATCCATTTCTATTTTCTACAAATGTATAAATATGTGTGATTTTTGCCTTTATCAGTAGTGAGCCATGGGTTGTCTAATGAAACACCAAGTCTGAGTGACCTGCATTTCCTTACTCTCACACCTTCTCTTTTATGCTGCATACATTGATTCTCCTTCCTCTTGTACTGACAACAAAGAAAAAGCCACCCAGAGAGGCACAGGTAGTCTAGTAGACACCCCACATTTTCTAACTCTTTCAAGTTCTCTTTCACACTGCATTCACTGTTTCTTCTTCTTCCTCATGTACTGATAAGAAAGAAAGAAAGAATATTACAGAGAGATACTGGTCATCAACCAGATATATCATCTAGGCGATATACCTTTTACACACTCCCTCACACTCTCTTTCACACCATACTAATTAATTCCTCCTTTCCCTCATTTACTTGTCCACAACAAAAAAAAAGAAAGACAAACAAAAGTCCTCATGTCTGCATTTATTTCACTCTCAGGACAAATCTATTTCATTTGACACAATTGTAAACATTCTATTGTAGTGAAATATCCTGTCCTACCCAGGAATGGGTATAACCCGGGTTATAAAAGATCGAGACTAGAATGAACTGGAGGGTCTTTGTCATTATACGAGAGTGATCGTGATTATACGAGAGTCATTGACCTTAGTCGAGAGTCATCATCATTTAGACGAGAGTTAGACATCACAAGATGGAAGCATTCTTCAATAGATGGACGCATATGTCCTATACAGAGACATTGTCTTCTTGAGTGTTATACCTGTTAACTATTCGTTGGTGTACTTGTCTATTGGTTTATTGTACTGAGGTATAATAAATCTCTATTAATATATATCCTCAGTGTTAAGAATTATTTCTTGCACTATTCTTTCTCTGTTTATCCCCTCCCAGGATATAACACATTCATAGCAACATCAGATTTGTCTTTTCTTTACAAAAGAAAGACGAACAAAAACATTATACACATCAGTGACATCACTGTGCTTTTCCTTCACAAAAGAAGAATTTTATCCAACCTTACAAAAACTGAATTCTTAAAACACACATTAAAAAAAAAAAACTTTATGCACCACTTTCCAACATATGTGTTACTTCAAAACAACAAAAATTGATGTCACTTTTCTCGATAAATAAATTTACACTTATTTATACAAACAGAACACATTCATCTTTTGTTCATCTCTCTGATATTTTTAAGTGTAGTGTGCTTGGTTATGCTTGGCATAAGGCCATTTTCAAGCATAGCCAGTGCTCTCTACAGCATTATCTCAGAAATATAGATAGACAGATTATTTCAACAGTGATGTTTTTAGCTGGGGGCCATGAGTCGTTTCAGGTCTTTCAACATCAGACACACTCTCCATGGTGTCCCAGTTGATACTGAATGGATATCACCTGTTTTCTATACACTTCTCATAATAAACCTGACTGACTGTAAACCTTCCAGCCTTTAAAGTCCAATCAAAAACAATTTCTGGTTAACGAGCATCTATGCTCTTCCATGAAAGAGGAAGCATCCAGTAACCAGGAAATATAGTGACACACTCGATTTGAAGCAGTAAAAATTCAGATTGTCGTCTAAGTGAGGCAAACAATCAAAATAAAATTAACATCTCATCTTTAACAGGTATATTTACCAAAATTTAAAATTTATTCAATAAAATTACCATTGGCTTTAACTACAGCCTGCAGACAGCTTTGGAATCCCCAGCAACTCTTCTGGATGGTCTCTTTTTTTTATTTAATCAATTCTTTCATAATCCTTGTTTTCAGTTTATTTTTGGTGTTACAAGGAGTTTTATTGCTCTCTCACTCAACTGTGCCCCACATATAATAATCGAGGAGATTTAAGTTTGAGCAATTAGGAGGCTAAGGATAATGTGGTTGCAAAAAATGTCTGACAGCCATGACTGGTTTCTCCTGCTCATGTAGCATGGTTCAGAGTCCTGTTGCCAAACTTAAGGTTTTTCAGCATCCATCCTCTTGATCCAAGTCACTTGATGTAGGCCTCGATGTTGTGTTTGAGTTTTTTCCTCTCTTTTAATAACCTAAGCAAAGAGTTGGTGACTAGGTTATTGTTAGTTACTGTTTTGGTAAGTGTCTACCTTTTGTTTTTTTTTCTGTTTTGCTTAGTTTATCTATTTTTCTATTCTTGTATTGTTTTTTTTATGACATTTTTACTAAATTTTCTTTTTCTTCACTTTTTCTGAGTTTTCTTTTGATCACCTTGCAGGCTTTCTGTTGTTTATACCAATACTTTTTTTATTTTTATGTGTATAGAGAGGGACTTTATCAGCATAAATCTAGAGATTGACTTTTAAGCAGAAATAAAGTGGTGGCAAAAATGTTGTTAAGTTTTCTAATTTTAAATTCAAGAACACGCTAAAATGTTCTTAAAGCTGATTTTGTAAAGAAAGGAATTTTCATATCTTCCACTTTACAAGTTGCAAAATAAAACTGTGAGAAACTGAATGGAAGCATAACATCACCATCTCTAGTGAAAACTCCAAACACCTTCATAATCATCATTAAACTCTTCTAACTCTTTTTGAAAACTCTGCACTATCCTCAGATTGACAAACAAACATTCTGAAATGTTCATATTGGAGCTTCCAGCATGAATGCCAAGCAATACAGCATGTTGTTTTCAAAATTTTGGTGGAATGAATTTTGTCATGGAGATCTTTTTCTCACAGACATTGCCCAACTGACCCTACTATACTGTGCAATTTATAAAACCCAAAACAAACAACATGCATGCACAAAATTAAAAATATTAAATAGCGACAATTTTCGCATCACACCCTGTAAATGAAATACCATATTTTTGACTTACAAGATGCATTTTTTTTCTTAATAAATGCCCTGAAAAATATGTGTGCATCTTCCATGACAAATATATCAGTTACCATCATGGTTACCACTATGACATGGATGGTAGTCAGGATTATTTATTGTTCATGACTGTCATTAGTGATGACTCCACAGATGATAGTTTAGAGCTTTTAGTGACAAGTTTTTAAGATTTCAGGATGAATAAAATTTCATTGATGTTTTATATTTTTACATGCATATTTTTAGAATTTTTAATCCATTTTTATGAAAATAAAACCACCCCTGAACAATGAAAAATGTACAGTATATTTACTAACCACCAACTAGTATGTCATTGCCAAACAAACAAAATTAGACGAGTGATTAATGCAAACAATACTTGACGGCAGTTTGTGAAGGACCCATGGTGAATGTGTTGTTACGGCATATCACGTTGAATACACCGGTTCTTGTTCAATCACCAAAGTTAAGTAACATTGAGCCTGGTCAGTACTTAGATGGATGACCACGTGGGAATACCAGGCGCTGTAAGTGTTCAGTGTTGGATGTGCGTTGTGGTGCAGTAGATATTGGGTTGGAAAGAGAAATCAGTGAGCTGAGTTCAAATTCCAGTTGAGTACTCTGCATTCACTTCAGCACTAGTACCCTTGGGAAAGGTATTAATCCGTCACTTCCCTCCAGTTATAGGTTAAATAACAGGATGGGGCCTGGAGGCAACCTATCTAGTGTTGGTGTCACAATAAAAACACCCATGGTAGCCCTGGTGAAGCATCAAGTATTCAGCTATTTGTCAAGATTATGAATTTTACTGCAAACTGTGCCAGGGTTCCAAGTGCACAGGGAATACTGGAGGGGTGTAGTGAGTTCTATCTCGGCCAAGGCCACAAGACGATGATGACGTTGTTGTATTTTTAGCTTAGAAATATTTTTCCAATATTAGGGAACTTCTTCCAAGCTGCAGCATTTTGTAAGTTGCAAAATACGGTATATATCTGTAAAGAACATATAAAAAATTTCAGAAGGAAACCTTTTCTTTGTTAAGGTGTTACTTCTCCTAAGGGATTTTATCAAGGTAAACGAAAAGATTTTATTTTGCGACTTGTAAAGTGGAAGATATGAAAATACCTTTCTTTACAAAGTCAGCTTTAAGAATATTTTAGCGTGTTCTTGAATTTAAAATTAGAAAACTTAACAATATTTTTGCCACCACTTTATTTCCGCTTAAAAGTCAATCTCTAGATTTATGCTGATAAAGTCCCTCTCCTCATACACATGAAAATCCAAAGTATTGGTATGAACAACAGAAAGCCTGCAAGGTGATCAAAACAAAACCCAGAAAAGCGAAGAAAAAGGAAATTTAGTAAAAATATCATAAAATACAAGAATGGAAAAATAAATAAACTAAGCAAAACAGAAAAAGACCAAAAGGCAGACACTTACCGAAACAGTAACTAACAATAACCTAGTCACCAACTCTTTGCCTAGGTTATTAAAAGAGAGGAAAAAAACTTTTCACACCATATGTATATATATATATATATATATATATATATTTATCTCATATATCAAGTTAAATATGTATATGCAAATCTCATTATGTATATGTATATCTCACATATATATATATATATGCAAGTTTCTTTAAAAATGACAGATAAGGTATTGTTAAGTCTTTTATATAATTTTTCCTATGATCTTACCATATTTTTCAGTAGATAAATTATATAAAAATTGTCCGAATGTTCTATTTATGCAAGCACTTTTGGCTATACTTTTAGCCATTATCAAGGATGAATTTTATTTTACTTTTAATAGAATATATAAGTTGTTTTGTGTATGTATCTAAAGTCATATTTAAATATTATATTCCAAAAACAGTCAGCAAGTGTTCATAGTTGGATTTTTCTTTTCTATTAATATTACTGCCATTATATCTCGCCATTTTTTACATGTGAATAATGCATTATATTTGTATTATGAATGGATATTTTACAGATAGAGTTTGGTAGGTCTTCATGTGTGGACAATTTGGACAATTTTCATTTTAGGGGGTCAATAATGAGTTTATTTGCAGTAATAGTTTTAGTGTGAAAACAAAATAAATATTATATAAGCTATAAATCAACTCTTAAAAATTTTATTGCTTAAGTTAGCATTTGAAGTTAAATTTCATAATTGACCTCTGGCAGTTAACATCTTAAACATATATATAAATGTCTAATAATAGACATTTTATGTCTACTAGATTTGTCGATTTTTTTCTTGTGTGTGAATAATGCTTTACAAATCTGGCCAGTGTTTATAAATAAAACTGCCTAAATTCACACACACACATATATATTGTGTATTTGAGTAGCAATCTCTCTTTTATTCAGGTTTCATTAACAATGATAGATGAGGTATTATGGATATATGGTTAAGTTTTTTATATAATTTTTCATGGGATCTTATAATTTTTCTTTTCAGAACATAAATTATATAAAAATTGTCCAAATGTTTCGTTTTTTTACATACTTTCAGTATACTTTTAGCCATTATCAAGGATGAAATCTATTTTAACTGAATCTGCGTAGTGTTTATGTATATGCGTAGAGTTGTATGTGCTTTATATTTTGAACATGGTAAGCACATTGTTGCTGTGTTCATATTTGATATTATTAAGCATTGAATTTTTTTTTTATTAATATTACTTCCATTATTTTTTCTTTTGCATGTGGATAATGTTCTTATATTTCTATTATCAATGAGTATTTTAAAGATAGAGTTTGGTAGAACTCTACGTGTATTTAAATGAGACCTAATAGAGCTGTATATATATATATATATATATATATATATATATATATATAATGCATATATAGGCTGCAACCTTCCTTTTGAAAATGACAAACAAGGTTATTTTAGTGTTTTAAGATAAGTTTCTAAAAGGCATAAATTACATGTATTTCATTTTCCATTTTAAGATTTGTTTTTACAATGGTACCCCAGACAATAATTGGGTTTTTGTTGTTTTTTAATTGCTATATATATGTACACATACTTGCATGTATATGTATACGTATATTTAAAAATTAAGTATTTAGGAAACAATCTCTCTTTTAAAAAATTTTTGTTAAAATGACAGACAAGTTTTTTATATAATTTTTCATTGAACTTATTTTTTTTTTGTAGATCATAAATGATATAAAAATTGTTTGAATGTTTTATTTCTCTAAGCACTTTCAGCTATACATTTAGCCATTATCAAAGGTATTTTATTTTTAATAGAATATATAAATTGTTTTATGTATGTATCTAGAGCCATATTCATATTCTATATTCTAAAAAACAGTCAGCACATTGTGGCTGGGTTCATAGTTGATATTATTAATTGTTGGTTTTTTCTTTTTTATTAATATTACTGCCATTATATTTAGCCATTTTTTACATGTGAATAATGCTATTATATTTGTATTATGAATGGATATTTTACAGGTAGAGTTTGGTAGAACTCGATGTGTGTTAGGGCACCGCTCCTATTTGACTACAAATGGACTGTTCCCATTACTATATATAGCAATGGTGGATTCTCTACAGAGGAGTCGTGAGGAGTCATAGAGAGTCACTTGAGAGTCTCTAATGAGTTACTGAAGAGTCAATGCGAGTCAGTGAAGAGTTAGTCACACTTCCGGTGGCATACCGGAAGTAATCACGTATACACGTCTTACGACGGATTGGACTCTTGTATCTTTTCTATTGTAAATATTACTAATCACTTCCGTACATACTAACCGTCTTTCCGCGGAATACAACTTATATTCTGATTCTGTTGTTGAGTTATTCATTTATACTTGGCGACATAACAATGTGTATTTAAATGAGACCTAATAGAGCTGAATAGCTGAGATGCAGAGAGGCAAAGAAGAAAAATACTTTTATAACTACTGAGTTCATAGAACAAATCTGATTAAAATAACTCATCAGTTGCCTTTGTAATACATTTTTTTTTACATTTAAAGCGATTTTATGGGCTGAATATTAGAAAAGTTGTATAAACTATGTTCCATTATTCACGTTATCAGTTCTTTCAAAAAGTGATAATGGTTCTACATAAGACTTCAACAATATAATCAAATATGTCCGAGGGTTCAGTTTTAAAAACTGAACTGTTAAGTTCTCAGAAATGAAAATCAATGAATGATCCCTCTCTTACATATTAGTATTTCATTTTTCCTTTCTTTCTTCATTTTTCCTTTCTTTCTTTGTCAATATTTTTCCAACAGTTTCATATTTTCATAATATACTAGCAGCATAGCCCGGCGTTGCTCGGGTGTAATGAAAGTTTTAAAACTAATCCATGGTCCTGGAACTCAGACTCAGCCTAAAGAATATTTGTGTGAAGTTTGGTGAGAATCAGATAAAAATTGTATAAAGGACATACAGACAGATAAACAGACACACACACAAACATCTTGCCTTATATATATATATATATATATATATATATATATATATATATTATTGATTTTCTGCACTATTGTAAGAACTGCAAATTTGAAACTTCTGAATATCGTTTCTTATGTCTTTATTTATGAGTGTATCAAATTTGATTAAAATTGGACCACTCCTTCTATAACCCAATTTTTTCAATTATTGATTTTCGATATTTATCAGGGGTACCTCAACACAAAACCTATCTAAGAACACTCGCGAACTTATAGTACAACTGTGTAAATTTTCAGGAAAATTGGTTCAACCGTTTTGGAGTCTATAGGTAACGGATACACACATACACAAACACCCACTCACGCATACACACACAGAGACAAAGTTCCATTTATAAATAAGTTTTTATATATATATATATATATATATATATATATATATATATATATATATACATTTATATTTTCTTCCCTTAGATTTTTCCAATCATTCTTTCTTTCACATTTTCTTA
Organism: Ascarosepion bandense; assembly: GCA_037127315.1. Taxonomy (NCBI): domain Eukaryota; kingdom Metazoa; phylum Mollusca; class Cephalopoda; order Sepiida; family Sepiidae; genus Ascarosepion; species Ascarosepion bandense. The sequence continues at coordinate 1,510,517 of JBBBDQ010002153.1, forward strand.
CTTTCTTTTCTTATTTTCATTAATTTTGTTGAATAATTTCATATATTTATATTTATATTTGCTTATTTTTTTTATATATGCGAGTGTGCCCATGCTGTCAAAAATGGTAACAAAATATTTACATTAATATGCTTTCTAAAATACTGATTACTTATTAACTTTTTCACCACCCCACACTGGTAGCGGTAGCAAAGCCACAGCATTTGGACTTGAACAGTTGTCATTCCCTTTGCCAGATTGACTGTGAGTGTTTGGATCTCAGGTGGGCGAAACTGTTCCACTTCCAAAGCAGAGTCAACCCTAAAGCAGGGGTGGCTGATAACTAAAATGTAATCACTCTAGTAATGAACTGCTGGTAGCAGGACTGCAAACAAAGAATATGCCTAGCTGGATGTGGCCAGCAAGCGAAAAGTGAAATTTCAAGTTGTGTACATATAGTACACAAATACTACACTTTGATCTTGGAATTACCCTACTCCTCCACTTAAGCTAGATGTGACACAAGGTCAGTTTTTAGCAAGGGGAACCAGAGCACGTACACAGGCTATTGGTCCAAGATTACCTAGCCCCCACTTAAACAGTAACTGGGTACAAAGCTCATCAAAGCTGATCAAAAGCTAGTCTTAGCTGGTCATTGCTTCCAGACCAGCAAGTTGGAAGTGTGTGTCTAAGAACCGATACTACTCTTTGATCCTGCTCTTCAAGTCACAAAGGAGCAAAAATGACGCTGATTATAAGGTTTCAGCTGTTGACAACATCTGGCTACTAATTTTTGGTGGAAAGGGAAAGGCCAGGTTAAGGTTGCCTCTTTGTCTAAATCAGGATAATTGGGAGTAGCAGGCAGCAGTATATATATCTACTCTTTTATAATAAAGACCATTGTGCATCTATTCGTATATATATATATATATATATATTTCTCTCCTGTAAGACTCATGGAGAGAGAAACAATTGCAAGTCAGCATCAACTAAATTCATTAAAGAGACAATAGCAAGGCAGCATCAGCTCAGTTCTCCCTGAGGGGACATCTGTTTATCCTGATTGCTGGTTGTTTGAGGGCAGTTAAAGATGATAGAAGGTTACTAACTTGGCCATGAAGGCATTGAAAGTAATCAGTCAGTTTTTACCCAACTGGGTAGTATATATAGATATTTGTAATTTTGTTATTACAATAGTTTATAAAAGCATTATATTACTACACAAAAATTTTCATGTTTCAGAACAATACTGTTCTTCTTCAGGTGATATTTTCAAATAAATGGTGAAAATGATTTATTTAGAAAATATAAGATAAATTTATGGTTATTTAGAAAATTAGGGAATAGTAGTTGGAGAATATGCTTGTAGGTTTGTCAATATTGTTCAATCAAAAATGAGAATTAGGTGGAATTATGAAGTTGAAAATTTGGGTCATGAAAGGAAACAGATGCCTGATGGCTTGACACTTTTTAATTTTATCTGGGTAAGCTACATAGTGAGACCATACAGTATTTAAATGGGTAGACAACAATTTTTAACAGCAGGTTGTATTTTGGGTTTTTAAAAAATTTGATTTTGTTCTACCTGAGTTAATGGGGTTGGAATTTTTTTTATTCCAGAATTAGACTTAAATAAATATGGTATACTTGTCTAGATACCAGTGATTATTTTTTTTTAATCATTTCACCCAAAGCAAGGCGGTAATGCTACTGATGCGCAGGGGGATACATAAGAGAAAAATATTTAGATAGAATGAGATTAAAGAGACAGATGAACCAGTTACAGGAGGTGTCAGAGAACGGAGCCAGAGAAAGATGGGAATACAGGTGTGATGACAGTTGCAAAGGTAGAGAGAAAGGAAAAGATATGCAGGGGGGATGTAGAAAGAACTGGAGTCAAGTGGTTAAGAGATGGGTATTGACATTGCATTTAAATTTCTGGAGGAAATCAAGAAAGCAAGAATATGTAAGAGAGTTCCACAGGCAGGAAGTGCAAGGAAAGAAGCTGATGGAGTAGAATTGTAGGCTGCATTTGGTTGATCTAACTGTGAATGGGTTGGAACTAGTTGCCAGTCTGGTTGCATGAGTAGACTCATGTGGCAGGGGCACCAGTGATTTAAGTTCGTCGGAGCAGAAGCATTGGAAATATTTGTAGAATAGACAGAGGAAAGCCACAACTTGTTGATGAGAAAATGGCTGGAGTCAAACCACTAAGTACACTTCTGATCAAAATTTTAAGACCACTTAAAAATCTTTAAAAAGAAATATGTTTTTTACAGATAGATTTTAAACTCCACCTATTTATGGTTACCAATACTACAATCTAAAAGCTTATGGAAACAAAAAGCTATATTCCAAATATTTTATTTAGAAATTTACATTTTTATAAAATGAGACGATTTACACATGATCAAAATTATAAGATCAGAGACAAAAATTCTATGAAATTGTACAAAAAGTAGATGAAAACAATCAACAACCAAATTTAATAATGAGTTCTACCTCCACTGATTTTGATGACTTCAAAAATTCTGTCAGGCATGTTAGAAATAAGCGTTTCCATTAAGGTGCGGGGGATGTTGCTCCAGCTTCCGAAGATGGCTTCACAAAGTTCATTTTTTATTGAATATTGTTTGCCATTTCGATAAACATCTCTTGTCATCTATACTCAAACATTTTCAATTGGGTTCAAGTCTGGTGAGCATGCAGGATGTCCCAAGAGATGGACCCCATTTTCCTGTAGAAAGGTCAAGGTCCGTCTTGCAGCGTGGATTGCAGCATTATTCTGTTGGAATAACCATCCATCCACACACAAACGATGACCCTCCATCATCAATGATGCTTTTTGTAGCATGCTAACATAACCAGCCGCTGTTTGACAACCCTGCACCACCTGGAGCTCTATCGTCCCTCTGTAAGAAAGTAAGAAAAGGCACCCCATACCATTAGGGACCCTCCACCACTATGATGTGTGGAGAAAATTTCAGGAGGCATGTTTTTGTTATGCCAATATCATTGGAAGCCATCAGGACCATCTAGATTGAATTTTTTCTCATCAGAAAACAGGACTTTCTTCCACTTCTCAACGTCCTATGTTTGGTATTCACGACCAAACTTTAAGCGGTCCACCTTGTGATGTGGAAGCAGATGAGGAATTTGTTTATGCTTTTTATTTACCATGCCTTTTTGTTGTGTCGTCTGATGGTTACGGGACTGCAATCAGCATCTGTGACTGCCTTAATTTGACTAGAAGAAAGTCCCCCCTCTTTCATAACAACTTGTCTTATTCTCTTACTCAATGCAGGAGAAATTGTTTGTGGCCTACCATAGGATTTTGCTTTTCCATAATTCTCACTGTTCTTTAAAAAGTTGCAAATCACAGTTTTACTGCGATTTACCTTAGCTGCAATTGCCTGCTGTGACAAACCTTGCTTATGGAATTCTAGGATTTGAGAACGCTCAACTTTAGTAAGTTTGCTTGCTTTAGGCATGGTAACACCTTTACGCAGTGATTGCTAATCTCTAACTGAACTAAAAACATTGGAATTAACATAGATCTAACAATTTATACCCCTGGTCTTATAATTTTGATCATGCGTAAATCGCCACATTTTATAAAAATGTAAATTTCTAAATAAAATGTTTGGAATGTAGCTTTTTGCTTCCATAAACTTTTAGATTGTAGTATTGGTAACCTTAAGTGGGAGGAGTTTAAAATCTATCTGTAAAAAAAAATTTCTTTTTAAAGATTTTTAAGTGGTCTTAAATTTTTGATCAGGAGTGTATTTACTTTTAAGTATTTAAAGATATTTTTTTGTTTAATGTTGGTAAATATATCTGTGAAAATGAGATGTTACTGTCATTTTTGCGTAATTTAAATGGCAATTTTTCTGTCGAACCCTGTTTATCATTTCAAGGTAGCTTACAGTCTATCACATTGAATACACCGGTTCTTGCTTGATCACCAAAGTTAAGCAATGTAGAGCCTTGTCAGTACTTAGATGGGTGACCGCTTGGGAATACCAGGTGCTGTAAGTGAACCAAGATCGAAATTCAGTTGAATACCCTGCATTCACTTAAGCACTAGTACCCTTGGGAAAGGTATTAATCCATCCCTTCCCTCCAGTTATGGGTTAAATAACAGGGTAGGACTTGGGAACCCTGCCCTTAAAAACAATTCCCAATGAATCTTGATACTTGTAAAGAAAAAGTATTATTAGACACAAAACTTATATAAAAACAACAATAAATTGTTGAAAGAAAAAAGGTATTACCAGAAAAAAACAAATAAAGTTTAGTTGGCAATAAATGACCCACATAGGTTGATTTGCCATAAAAACAAAACAATCAACAAAATCATTTCAAGGTGATGTTACATCGATTTCACTATTGATTATCTCCCAGAATTTTTTAAAAGTTTCTGAAATTGCTTGGTTCCTTCATTTAACTTAATTTTATTCTCATTCTTTCTTAAAATCACTGTCAACTTCCAGAAAACATTGTCAAAAAATTACTTTCTGAAATCATTATTGTCATTATTTATTGTTTGGCATTCTTTTGCTTTTGGTCGCGTCTCTAATCTATTGATCCTTTTTATCCTTTTTTTCTGGCCGAGAGATACCCAGCACATTACCCAACCCTACAGTGTTATGCTACCCTTTTCAAAAATTTGGCCTGAAATTGTGACACTCTATCCCAGTCTGAGACTTAAAGGTTAGGAAAAAATGACAATAACAATTAGAATTATTTTGTTTAAATTAATGAAACTTAACACTGCCAGATGACATTGTAAAAATATTGGGAAACATAAAGAAGCAGGAACAAAACAAAAACAATAAATTGAAAAAAATGCAAATAATATTCATCACAAAAAAGATCCACAAAGTTTGTTTAAAACTATAGTGATGGAAATGTCATTATTAATTTTTTCCTCCTCCTCTTAATTCTCTTGCATTTCCACCAAGTAATAATAATCTTAAATTGTCTGAATTTTTTAGATAAAGCATTAGTAATTATTATTCATTTTTGTCTAGTATTTCTTTCATCTTATTTCTCATGTGTTTCAACCAAGTAGTCATAGTCTTAAATTGTCTGAATTTCTTAGATGAATCATTGGTAATTATTATAAATTTTTGTCTAATATTTCCCTCATTTTATTTTTGTTATTTGTTTTTTGTTTGTAGTCTACATAGAACAGGGAGGTGATTGCTTCCACAATCAGCACTTAAATAGATTTTGCAGTGTACAATTGCTTTCCTGAATCTCTTGTTGATGGTTATGTTGTCAATTTGTTTTTTTGTTTTTCTTCCTGGGCTGCTCCATGTCCATAAGTGTCTTGATTGTTATTGAAACCAGGTTTTGGCTATTACCACAGGACCCATTTTTCTCTGCATTTGTTACAGGTTCCTAGTTCAAAATTTTCAGTTATTTCCCCATCCCTCACCCTCAGATTCCATGATAATCATTTCTTGTGATTTACTCTGGTTTTTGGCGTTGTCTAACATAGAGCAGAAAGTTTTGATTTCTTCTTGTACTTTGTGTTGTTGGTACATACACTGTTATAATTGATATGTTAAAAGGCTTTTCTTTCAGTTTAACTACAAGAATTCTTTCACAGTATCTCAGAATATTTTTTATGTCTTAGTCTAGTATCAATCCAACTCCACTTTTTATTTTTCTCTCTGCCTGCATATATAATCCTGTGTCTGTCACTGACAAAATCTCCATTGTTTGACCACCTAGTTTCACATATTCCTAAAATGTTGACAATTTACCTACTCATCTCCTGTTTTATATTTTTCAGCTGGCCACAGGTGGTTAACATTCCAACATTCCATGTCCTAAAAAATAATTTTTTTTATGTAAACAGTCACTTGGTGATGGTCAAGTGACATATGTTCTTTATGTTGTGATAGAGGGATCAGATTTCCACTGCATGTTCTTTTTAGACATTTGTCTATATTTCTGAGGATGTGCGTTGTGGTACAGTGGATATCAGCTCGGAACGAGAAGCCAGGGAGCCGAGTTCGAATTCCAGTTGAATCCATTGTATTCACTTACGTGCAAATACCCTTAGGAAAGGTATTAATCCGTCTCTTCCTTCCAGTTATGAGTTAAATAACAGGACAGATTGGGTTCTATAGCCTTGGTCGGCAACCAGTCTACCGCAGAAAGCAATGGCAACCTACTGCAGGATAATCTTCTGCCCAGTCAGTCATGTCTCTTTTGAGACATGATCGCCCAAGCGTGTATCACGTATGGCACTTAACTGACTGACTATATTTCTGAGATGAAGTAGTATTTACAGTATTTACATTATTCAGACTATTATCCTCATCTTTGTTGCCACTTGTCTATATTTCTGAGATGAGGTAGTATTTACAGTATTTACATTATTCGGACTATTGTCCTCCTCTTTGTTGCCATTTGTCTATATTTCTGAGATGAGGTAGTATTTACAGTATTTACATTATTCAGACTATTATCCTCATCTTTGTTGCCACTTGTCTATATTTCTGAGATGAGGTAGTATTTACAGTATTTACATTATTCGGACTATTGTCCTCATCTTTGTTGTCATTTGCTTGATGTTTCAGCCATTGTAAGCTCCAGCCTTCTTCAGGTGTTAGGAATATCGAGCTGAAATATCATTCTCATTCCTTGCATAAAGCCTGATTGGAAGTCAAGAGTTATCTCCCTCTAACCCTGAAAGTTACTTGTTCACCACTGCTGTAGCCTGGTATTAAGCTTACAACTCTAAGAGTCAAGTCAGGAACTAACCAATGCCTATATCCACTAGGCCATGTGTCCTTAAATGGTGATAAAAAAAAGATAAGAGAAACAAAATTGTTATGGGGAAACACACCTATTCCTCAGATAATGCACTCTCCCTCCTACATTAATAACAGTTAACAGGAAGTTAACAAAAGAAGTACTTGGAAAGTTCATGGGAGTTCTTTAGACTTCTATTGAAGTTCAGTAGAACTACTAGGCAGTTGATATTAATTGGCAGTTAGCCGAATACTAAGGAGTCAGCTTTCAGTGGAAGATTACCAAGTTCCTAACATTTAGGGTGCGTTAAGTCGATTAGCAACCGACATCGCATGATTATAACCTTCAGTGCGAAAACTACTCCACAACAAAAATGAAATTTTAAAAATGTGGAGAAATAGAAAGAAGGTGTATCACAGATAAAGAAGATATGCATAAAAAATGAGAGAACAGACAGAAAACATTCATCAACAGGATGAAATGCTGATAATAAAAAAAGAAAAAAATACCTCAGAGTTGGATTGAATGTACCAGAGAACTCTTCCACAACAACAGAGAACAAACAGTAATACACAAAAATACAGATGGGCAGAAAATTTTAAAAGTCTAAGTGGAATTTGCATTGATCAAATTGAACAGTAGATTCAGACAAAATTGTAACGAGATGCTGGCAGCCTTAGACAATTTTGGTATAGAAAAGATTCAGTTATATGACATACATGATACCCTCTTGAGCAATCAATCAAAAGAGACATGACTGACTGGGCAGAAGACTTCCTTGCAGTAGGTTTCCATTACTTTCTGCAGTAGACTGGCTGACAACCAAGGCTATAGAACCAAATCTGTTCTGCTATTTAACCTATAGCTGGAGGAAGAAGTAATGGATTAATACATTTCTTAAAGATATTTGCATGTAAATGAATGCAGCAAATTCAAATGGAATTTGAACTTGGCTCTCTGATTTCTCATTCTGAGCTGATATCCACTGCACCACGATGTATATCCACTATATATCCTTTTCTAGTTAGAAGATCTAAATGATCATGCTTTTAGGCAAAATGCGACTTTATTCATCAACATAGTCTCTAGGAATTTGATGCCTTTTTTGTAGAACTTGTCTTTGGCCTTAAAATTTGCCTCAGTTTTCAATATCACTTCTTCATTAGTGCCAAACCTCTTTCTTAGGAGCATTCTTTTGAGGTTTGCAAACAGCCAGTAGTTGCTGGAAGCCAGATCTGGAGAATAGAGTGGATGCAATTTGAAGTGCAATTTATGGAGTTTTGCCATCGTTGCAATCAACTTGTGACATGGTGCATTGTCATGGTGAAGATAACTTTTTTCTTCTTCATTTGTGTTCGTTTTTGGCAATTTCTTCCATCAAATGCACCAGTAATGCTATATAATATCCACTATTGATGATTTTTCATTTCTCAAGGTAAATGATGAACCTTGCACATCCCAAAATACAAAGGCCAAAACCTTGCCTGCATCTTTGGTCACTTTGGACGGCTTTCACCTGCTGCTGTTCATTCAGCTGACTGCCGATTTGACTCTGGAGTGAAGTGGTGGATCCTTGTTTAATCCATTGTCAAATATTTACACAAAAACTTCTTCTCGTTGCATTGAAACAGTTGAAAACAACGCTCTAAATCATCAATGAATTGTTGTTTTTGATCAACTGTGAGCAAACATGGCACCACTTTGAACACAGCTTTCTCATTGACTAATGTTCATACAAAATGGTGAATACACTGTCTTCTGCTATCTTACGCAACTTCAATTTACAATTGGTCAAAATGAGTTTGTGGATTTTTTGGTATTTTCCTGGACAAGTGCAGATTTTGGGAAACCTAATGTTCAGTGGTTCTACAGAAGGATGCTGCGGATATCATGGACCAAGCATGCAAGCAATGATGAGGTGTTGAAAAGAATGACAATGAAAAGAAAATTAATACTGAGCATCAGGAAGAGACAACTGAAGTTCCTGGGACATGCAATGAGGAAGGAGGGCTTGGAGAACTTGATACTGACAGGTCAGATAGAAGAAAAAAGAGACAGTGGAAGGCAGTGGATAACATATTTGAGAGGCCTAATCAGGTGGATGACGGAATGGAGGTTGCAAGGTGTAACAGGAGAAAACATACTAAGAGCCACCAGAGATAGGAAGACATAGAAAGCCATGAACGCCTACGTCCTGAAAGGACTGGGCACATAGAAAAAGAATAAGAAATGTTCAGCATCATTTGTGTCTGCATACCATCTCTTAACTATTGTTTCCAACAGAGCAGAGTCTGAATAACACTTATCAAGCCATTGCTTTGATTGATCAGTATTTTTTCCCATCAAAAAGCAATGCTTTATCAACACACGAAATTCAGATTTTTCCATTGTTTTAAAAATTTGCAACAATAACTTCACTTAAATAACACTAATTTGTAAACTAATAATCTGATTGGGCTCAAATTTTGTCATGTACCATTTGAAGGTTAGTACTTCATAAAAATCATATGGATTTTTTATTAGTGGTGCCATTTATATGTCAGGCTTGGGTATTATTGAGTGATATGTTATAACAATATTCTAATAAAAAAGCTCAAAACATGCAAAAGAATTAAAAAAAACTATTCTAATATTGCCATCAAACAAGCTGAAAAAGCTTATACTATTTAATTTTGGACAAACTAGATTATTATAATACATATATAATTTCATTTGGAATTCAGCCAATTACTCAACCTTAGTTTCAACTTTTTGATATCTCCAGGCATTTTATATTAACTGGTCTGGCCTTTTTTAATGTGATCCAAGTTATATAAGATTCACTACCATTTTTTCTTTTAATTTCTATACGTTTGGCTAGGTTGGTACAATTTTTAAGGCTTTCTAGCTTGAATATATATCATATAACTGTGAGCATATTAAAATAGTCCAGATTTTGCAACAGTGTCTGCTGATTGTGCAAGGAAGAGAAATTAGCCATGGTATCATTTCCAGAACAAGAAAGGTTGCTAAATGAAAGACACGAAGTAATGTTCAGATGTAAATTTCTTAGAAAATATATTTTAGGATCATACAAACCCAGATGAAAATGTTTACAATTCTTGGCCAGCTCCTCCCTTATTCTAAACTTCCAGTTATGTGTTCTGAATGTTCCTTGTTAGGCATTTGAAAAAAATGTTGGAGTATCAGTTAATTCAAAACACTTGAAGATATCAGAAGGATGAAGCCAAGGTGGCATAATCAGGTGAATTCCAAATGAAAATATTTAAAAACTTTACATTATATATGTATTGAGCACTTTTTAATACAGTTGTGTACTGGTCTACTTTGATTCTGACCAATAACTGGTTAATAATTATTAACACACACACACACACACACACACACACACACACACACGTGTATGTTTTCTTGTGTGTGTCAATGATAAATAAAAATATATCTGATTTTCTATCCCTAAGACTGACATTGCACATCCACCATAACATTTGCATGCCAGTTCAAGCAATTCTGCTAATATCAACTTTCTTATGTGGCCAGGTCTCTCGACCACATAGCATAACACTTCTAATGCAAGCTGTATATAGCTTTCCTTTCATCCTATGCAAAAATACTCAAGATGTTAGAAGAGGCAGAAGTTCCCTAACTTTTTCCAACCTGATCTTACACAGGATATTGAACTTACTTCTGTGCCTCCACCTGCACTTTTCATCAAGATAGCAAAACTGATAAACGACCTAAAACTATATATATATAAATGCAAACTTATCATTATACTCGTTTTGAAAAGCCCTTCATGTATATACCTTCCCTGAAGATCCATTGAGGTTAAACGTTGGTAGGTTTGTTGGCTCACTAGTTAATTTACTTCTATATATAAACTAAATTCTCTACAAAAAACCAATATAGTTTACCAATTTACATGCCCATTCAGATATTGCATCTCTGACACTAATAAAAAAACCCAGTACATATATTGGTTTTACTACAACCACACTGTCCCGTAGACTTACATGTCATCTTTCTGATCAGAGTACAATTAAACAACATTTCTCTGAAAAACATAAACATGTAGGTAATATCAGACAGATTTTGGTCAACAATACGGTGATCCTTACACATACACAGAGTAAGAGGAACCTGCAGATATTGGAGGCCATGTACATCAAATCTAAACAACCAACACTCAATAAAATCACTTTTAAATCCGGACATAACATATTACATTGCATTTGACTACATGGTTTTGTTGACATTTTGCACTATCACATGTTGTGATGTCATAAAACCGCATTGCAAATTTGAGAACTGCGTTTATTATTTTTGGTAACTATTGCCGTTGCCAAGTGGAGTTTTATATCAACACAAAATAAAATCATTGGTGATGGTGGATGTTATTGTATTTCAGTCTAAATAACCTCTTTGAAGATGGCTCATATGAGCCGAAAGCTTAAAAGAAAAGCAATAAATAATTATCCAAATTTTGTAGAATTTTTGTCTTTATTTTCTACTGAAATTAAAGCCAAAATATGACGTTTAGGATGGCTCATGATTAAACATAATAGACATTCATTGTCTCTTATATTTAACAGCATATGTTTAGAAAATATATATATATATATATATATATATATAGATATATATATATTAGAGAAAGTTCTAAAGATTAACAAAATGAAATTAATAACCAACATATTTAATCTATTTGTTTGAACATTATTTTTAATTGATGTTCATATATGAGTAGAGATTCTGTTTTTAATTAAACAATATATTTATATGTATATTTCTACCAGCCTGTTTATTTATGATAAATTTTGTTAAGAAAATGTGTGTCATTTGACAGGATTCAAGCACGCGACTCCTAACAACATAGAGGAAGCCACAAATTGATCTCAATTGTCTTAGACTACTCAACCATGAATGATTTCACATTCCAAATGAAGTCAAATCAAGCCTTATATGCACAATTTTTGTTTTCTCATAAACAATCATCTTTTCTCTGAAATTTGTCATAGTGTAAACAAATGTAAACAATGCTATGGAAATTTCTGAAGATTAATGAAATGGAATTAACAACCGAGATATTTAATTGATTTGTTTGAACATTATTTTTATTTGATGCTTTTGTTTGAGTAGATAATCTGTTTTTGTTTAAACAGTATATGTATATATACTTTTAAACAAAATTACATATAAATTTAAATAGAAAAAAAATAATTAAAATATACTGTTTAATTACTCAAATATGAGTGTCCATTAAAGATAATGTTTAAAACAAATAAATTTAAATAAAAATATTTATCTGTAAATATATATTTTTTAATTTAAATTTATTTTTGAATTTTTAAACTTATTATTATTTTTCTATTTTAAATTTGTATGTAATTTTATTCAAATTTATTTATGATTTGCATTGTTCTTCATTAATGAATTGAATATTCTTGGCTGCTGGCGTTTGTTTACCTTATGTATATAACATACTAAAATCTTCCATTCTTTGCCGTGTGCTGATAGCTTAAGGGTAGAATCCTTGACTGATGTCAAGTCGGTAGTGTTTCAATCCTGGATAGAAGTAACTGAATATCTAGCTGCACTGATGAACAATGATACAGAGAAAGGCCTGTATGTGGATGACTATTTGCAAGTATATATATATATATATATATATATATATATATATAAATGGGAGTATATTTTATGCATGTGTTTAAGTAAAAATTTAGATACAAATAAAAATATATCTGTAGTAAAGACAATTTGAATAAAAACAAAAGGAAAACCTTTTTCCAACTTTATTCTTTTATATAATATAAAAGAAATATTAAGAAAACACACATACTTTTTAGTAATAATATTAAAATAATATAAAAGAAATATTAAGAAAACACACATACTTTTTAGTAATAATATTAAAATAATATAAAAGAAATATTAAGAAAACACATACTTTTTAGTAATAATATTAAAATAATATAAAAGAAATATTAAGAAAACACACATACTTTTTAGTAATAATATTAAAATAATATAAAAGAAATATTAAGAAAACACACATACTTTTTAGTAATAATATTAAAATAATATAAAAGAAATATTAAGAAAACACATACTTTTTAGTAATAATATTAAAATAATATAAAAGAAATATTAAGAAAACACACATACTTTTTAGTAATAATAAAAGACAAAAATGGCATTTTATCATAAGTTTTGTGGCTTTTACATATATTTTTTCTTTTCCTAATTTCCTCAAAAGTTTCTCGTTTTTCACTCAAAGGAAGCAATTTCAGGCTTCTTTGATACAGAAGAATTGTCTGTCTCATGATTCTTTCAGTTTCCTTCTACTTTTGTATGGTACCATGTCTATGTAAGGAATTAAGGTGATTCCTGATTTTGGAGGAAACTCTTTCATACCGTTCAACTCTAAATTAGTGGAAATGGTGGAGAGTCTGAAGCTAGTGTTGCAACAGACTTCCGATGATAGTGCAACTGGCTGTCAGACTGCTTTGAATATTTTATATAAAATTATTTATCTCCATATATATTTTGTGTATGTGTGTGTGTATGTAACAATTTAGATGGACCACACATATATGCAAAATACACACAGATGCTATGCAAATCCTTCATAGAATGCACAGATACTTTGATCCTAAGCAACAGTGGTGATGCATACACAAATAAAACATCATTTTTCTAAGGTGTCTTGTACATTTAACAGATATATATATATATATATATATATATATATATATATATTTTTAATCGTATCACCCCGAGCAAGGCGGTAATGCCACTGATGTGCAGGGGGCTACATAAGAGTAAAACGATTAAATAGCAGAGAGTGAAGAGGAAGACGAACCAGTTAGAAAGGAGCAATAGAAGGATGTGAATACAGGTGTGATGACAGTTGCAAGGTGGAGAGAAAGGAAAGGATATACGGGGTGGTGAAAGAACTAGAGTCAAGTGGTTAATAGATGAGTATTGACATTGCATTTAATTTCCTGGAGGTTGTAGCCATCAGGAAAGCAAGAATATGGAAGCAAGTTCTACAGGCAAGAAGTGCGAGAGGAGAAGCTGCAGGAGTAGAATTGTCATCTGCATTTGGTTAATCTAACTGTGAATGGGTGGGACCCAGTTGCCAATCTGGTTGCACGAGTGAACACCTGTTGCAGAGGCACCAGTGACTTAAGTTCGTTGGAGCAGAATCCATGAAAGTATTTATAGAACAGACAAAGGGAGGCCACATCTCGTCGGTGGGGAAGTGGCTGTAGTCAAGCCGCCAAGTCGGTACCTATCACATTACTGATTCTCCTTTGGAGCCTGTCGAGAACACTGAGATGAACAGCAGGAGCACCTGACCATATATGGCAGCAGTATTCCATGCACGGACAAATGGTTGATTTTTTTATATGCAGGATGGATTCAGGCGGGAAAAACATCCTGGCCTGACACAGTGACCTAACCTTCTTAGCAGGGGATTTAGCTATGGACTCAATGTAGTGGTTCCATTTGAGATCAGAAGAGAGGGTAAGGTGGAGGAGGTGCAGTGTATTGCTCTCAGGGAGACTCTCTTGGTCCATGCTTATAGGAGGCAGGAGAGGTTGCCTGTGATGATTGACAGACAACAGCTTGGTCTTAGTCACATTGAAATTGACAAGCCACTTCTTATATTAGCGAAATGGTTTTAACAACCAACATATTGAAATTTTTTGTTTGAACATTATTTTTAATCAATACTTGTATTTGAGTAGATATTCTGTTTTTAATCAAACAGTATATTCTTATATATTTATTTCTATCAGCCTGATTATTTACAATAAATTTTCTACAAAAATGTGCGCCATTTGGCAGGATTTGAACCTGTGAACCCTATCAATATAGACAAAGTTTTGTATGCAATCATGGCCTCCCATGTCTCCCTATCCCTGGTGGCTCTTAGCCCACCTTCTCCTGTAACAACTTGCAGCCCCCATTTTGTCATCCACCTGCTCAGGCCCTTCAAATATGTTATCCACTGCTTTCCTCTGCTTCTTTTTTCTCTCTATCTGGCCTGTTAGTATTAGATTCTCCAAGCCCTCCTTCCTCATTGCAGGAACTTCAGTTGTCTCTTCCTGATACTCAGTATTAATTTCCTTTTCATTTCCATTCTTACCAACACCTCATCATTGCTCACATGCTCGGCCTATGATATCAACAGCATCCTTCTGTAGAACCAAATTTCAGTTGCTTCAAGTTTTTCCTTAATCTTTGATGATATCATCCAGCATTCCTTGCAATATTGAAGAACTGACATCACATAGCTATCTAGTACTCTTTTCTTTGTTTCTAGTGAAAGTTTTCTGTCTCTTAATACTTTACTCAGTTTCTGCAAATTCACAGGTGATTTCAACCAAATCAACACAGTTTATTATTACCTATTTAATTGCAAACATTGTTAAGTCACTTACTGTGCATACCAAAGAATTGGTAAACTATTTTTTAACTGTTCAAGACACTTGCAATGTTGAGCAACTTTGCCCTCTTGGAAACTCCATGCATTAGTTTTTGTCAATATCTCCTTCCACCCCATTAGCAACTAGGTCCCACCCTTTTACTGTGAAACCAATAAATTGTAAACACAAATTCTACTCCAGAAGCTTCTTTTCTTGCACTTCCCGCCTGTGGAATTATCTTCAGCATACTTGCTTTCCCGACAGTTAAAATCTCCAAGAATTTAAATGTAAAGTCAATAGTCATCTCCTGTCACACTAACTTACATCCTGTCTCTCATGCTTTTCTACATCCACCCCACTCTCATCGGTACTCTCTTTCCTCTCCTACTCTCTTTCTGACACCCCCTGCAACCTCTCACTCTTCATAACATTCCTCCTTGTCCACCCCACTCTCATCAGTAATCTCTCCTACTCTCTTTCTGACACCCCCTGCAACCTCTCACTCTTCATAACATTCCTCCTTGTCCACCCCACTCTCATCAGTAATCTCTCCTACTCTCTTCCTGACACCCCTGCAACCTCTCACTCTTCATAACATTCCTCCTATGTAACCCCTTGCACAACAGGGGCAGTAAAATGCCTTGCTTGGAGTGACATGACTAAAAAAAAATATATGTTAAATAATATCACTTACAAGATGGAAAAGTGAATCACATTTATGAGCACTGTGGGCACTTTTTAACAGAAAACTGTTTATATCTATATTTCTCCTTGCCTCTCCATAAACACAGACAGATTTCACACTTCTCAGATTTTTAGAAGTTATGTTAAAAGCAAGCAAAGTTAGAAAATTTACCGTTTGAAATAGACCATTCATTTAAGTGCCATACGTGATACACACTTTGGGGTGATCATTTCTTTCTGCGGTAGACTGGTTGCCAGCCAAGGCTATAGAACTTTATCTGTCCTCCTATTCAACCCATAGCTGTAGGAAGAAGAGGTGGATTATATTATTATATTAATAAGTAGTAATTAGTAGGGGATCAGTTTGCTACTTCATGCCAATAGAAAATCGATCCCCCACTTTATGCCCCGTAGAAACTTTGATTATGCTTCCAACTGTTATATTCAGTTAGTTAAGTGCCATATGTAACACATGCTTTAGGCAATTATGTCTCGAAAGAGACATGACTGACTGGGCAGAAGATTATTCCACAGTAGGTTGCCATTACATTCTGCGGTAGACAGGTTGCCAGCCAAGGCTATAGAACCGAATCTGTCCTGTAATTTAACCCATAACTGGAAAGAAGAGATGGATTAATACCTTTCCCAAGGATACTTGTGCATAAGTGAATGCAATGAATTCAACTAGAATTCGAACTCAGCTCCCCCATTTTTCATTCCAAGTCAATATCCACTGCACGACAACGCACATATGGGAATAGATATCACCACAGAAATATGGTACCTAGGGCTTAAAAATTTTTTCTTGAAGCTTTTATTTTAGCTATTATTCCATGCTAATAGATTATATTTAAAATATCCAATAAGCAAAATAGCTTTTCTGTATTTTTAAACTAATTTAAATTGCCTGGAAAAAGTTTTTGTTTTGAAATGGCTAAAATCACTGATTTTGCATCTATTTTTACATCACGTTATTAAAAAATCTTTAAAAAATAAACCATAATTTTCTTAAAATTTATTTGAGGAATGTTAGCTGATTTAAAGATTAATTAATCTAATCTGAAACAAATATTACTTTATGTGTAAAATATCGCAAAAATGCATATTTGAACATGGAGCTAGATGTTTATTTAAGGTGTTGACAGCTTGACTGATAGTGGGAAGCTCGTCTAATTTATATCTACAATTGATGTACTGGTAAAAATTACTTTAAAAATATGAGTTCATTTTTTATATAATTTTTAACTATCCAATAATCTTACAAATTTAGGAAAATATTCTCCATAATCTAATGTTTTATTAAATTTTATGTTGGTTGGTTGTTTTGTTTTATGGCATATCAACCTCGGTGGGCCATTTATTGCCAACTAAATTTTATTTATTTATTTATTGCTGGTAATACTTTTTTCTTTCAACAATTCATTGTTGTTTTTATATAAGTTTTTGTGTCTAGTAATACTTTTTACTTTTTGAGTACCAAGATTCATTGGGATTTGTTTTTAAGGGCAGGGTCCCCAAGTCCTACCCTGTTATTTAACCCATAACTGAAGAAAAGAGACGGATTAATACCTTTCCCAAGGGTACCAGTACTTAAGTGAATGCAGGCTATTCAACTGGAATTTGAACTCGGCTCACTGATTTTTTCCTGAGCCGATATCCACTGCACCACAATGCACATCTGTCACTAAACACTTACAGCACCTAGTATTCTCAAATGGTCACCCATCTAAGTACTGACCAGGCTCAATGTTGCTTCACTTCGATGATCGAGCGAGAACTGGTGTATTCAACATGATATGGCTGTAAGCCAAATTTTATGTACTTTGGTTTTAAATTTACTAGTCATGACATTTATTTTCTGAGAATGTCAAAAATTGTTACATTTATACACATACAAAAAGAGTTAAAAATTCTTTTTAAAAAATTAAGGGTTGCTAAAGAGTAAAATTCTATAAATGCTATTGATGATTAGTAAATATATTTTTTAGTTAAGAACAATATCAATTAATCAGGACAAATTAAAACATAATTTTTAAAGATTTAAAACTCTATACATTAATATAATTAAAATTTAAAAAAAATGAAAATTCTTATAAAAATTAATTATTTATTGAAACGACAAGTATCCATAGTATGTCTCATTCATAAAAATAATTAAAATCTTTTCTAAACAAACAATGTCTCAGGTTTATTGCATTTTTCTATTTTACATTTCAGAGCGTATGTTTTCCCTCCATTTTATAAAAGCAAAAGCATGATAATCCATTATTTTTGCTGGTCTTAAAAAAATAAAATATTGAAGTTGTAAGTGCCTTGAGAAAAAGAAAGGAATCTCTTGCTCCTTGGATCCATCAAAAATGTGTGCTCTTTTCATAAGCATGCTTCTTTCAGGAGGAATATTTTAAAGCCCTGCATATATATATATATATATATAGATATATATAAATTCAAACTTATCACTATACTTATTTCAAAAAACCCTCCGCATATATACGCGGAAGGAAAAAATGGTTGTAAAAAAAGAAAGAGCTAAGCACATGAACATCAGCCAAAGCAATTTGGACTGAGCCAGTACATAGCACAAAGAAAAAACCCGAAACAAGTAATCAATAACAAAAAAGCGCTCAATACATAAGCAGAGCCAACCTTCCCTGAAGATTTGTTTATATGAAACCTTGGTAGGTTTGTTGGCTCACTAGATTAATTTACTTATATATATAGATATATATATGCAGATATATATATGACTGAGTTTCATGGTTTAAGCAATCACCAGATGCTTCTCATAGACATAGCATAATATGCATATTTATAGCTGTTATATAACATCAAGCATTGTTTTATTAACGCCATATGTGTGTGTACTTGCATTTATATCCATACGAGCAGTATAGCTCGGCATTGCTTGGGTGTAATGAAAGCTTTAAAACTAATCCATGGTCCTGGAGCTCAGACTCTTTGGACATTGGCATGAAAGACTAAAAAGCAATAGTTGTTTTCAATTAAAGTGAAACCATAGACTGAAAGAAAAATGAATGGATGTAAGTTAAATTTTGATTTCCTGGTATCGATATCAAATAATTTTTTTTTCGTCGTAAACTGAATTTTGAAGTCTAAATAAGTCCTCTGAGTAAATGGTATCATGGCTGAGACTAAGAACTACAATTATAACTACTTAGAGCCAAACCCGAAGCAAAAACTAAAATAAAAGGGCTGAAAAAAATACAGACATACAGACAAATAAACAGACACACATACAAACATCTTGCCTTTTTTATATATATATATATATATATATATATATATATATATTATTGATTTTCTGCACTATTGTAAGAACTGCAACCATGAAACTTATGAATATCGTTTCTTATGTCTTTGCCTATGAGTGTATCAAATTTGATTAAAATCGGACCACTCTTTCTATAACACGATTTTTTCGATTATCAATTTTCAAAAATTATCGGGGGTACCTTGACACAAAACCTAGCCAAGAACACTCGCAGTCGCTTATAGTACAACTGTGTAAATTTTCAAGAAAATCGCTTCAGCCTTTTTGGAGTCTATAGGTAACAGATACACACACACACACACACACACACACACACACATTTATAAATAAGTTTAGATTAGATGTATATCTATTAATATGCATACCTATATATATATTTATATTTAAACATGTCAGATTAAATAAATTGTAAACATTGTGTCTGCTTTTACATGGCCAACCTAGAAAGAAATATATTTATATATATTTACTAAAAAACCCTCCATCTACATACAATATGTTGATGATATTCTTATATTAGTTAAAAATATAAAAGAAATAATTAAACTAAAAAAAACTCTCAAAAAATTCTGTCCTCAAGTTTACATACAAACTTAACAAAGATAACAAAATCCCTTTCCTTGACATTTTAAAAGACACAAACAATAACATATTTACTGTTTGCAGCAGAAGAAAAATTTGCATTACTTTTTAGCAACACAGTTTTGCAGTAATTTTTCATTACCATAACTCACATCCCTGAAGATGAACTCAGAAAGAGATTGAAAGTACTTGGGTACATTGAGAAATGAATGATAATAACATCTGTCAACATTACAGCTCATTTCTGACATCTCTCAATTATAATACGCGAAAGATTATCCATGAGTATGAATGTATTTTAAAATAAGTTGACACAATGTTTCAATTTATTTAATATGACATGTTTTAAAAGAATTTGCTACCTAAATACATAAATATATATATATATATATATATATATATGTATATGTTCAAGCAAATTATATATATATATATATATATATATTAGATTAGTCAAAATACAAGCTTGTTTCGCTCTATCAGAGCTCATCAGTGTGGAAGACACACCCACTTGCATCTAGATGGGATTGAAACTTGATCAATTTGGTGTCAGTCAAAGTTGCTACCCACTAAGCCATAGGCACATGGAATCAGAGAAAGATATATATATATATATATATATATATATATATATATATATATATATATATATATATATATATATATATATATATATATATATATATATATATACACCCTGACTGAGCACACTGGAAGAATGGTAGACTTTGAAAAACAGTAGCTACTCTAGCATCTACGCATCGTTCATTCGGCAATAAATTAGAACACTCTCAGCTATTGGCCGTGTATAATGATAATATACACGCTTAAAAGTTTGCCTCCTTCTACCAAGCACCCATAGCTCAGAGGTAGAATTGCTGACTGATGCCAATTCAGGTTTCAATCCTGGATTAAAAGCAATTGGATGTTTAACCGTACTGATGAGCGGTGATACAGCAAAACAGATCTGTCTGCGGATATATATATAATTGTGCATTTGGATAGTCAACCCACTTTTATACAAGTTTTGTTAAAAATGACTGACCATGCTCTCTAATCATGGTTGGCAACCAGTTTAGAAAAACTGTATGTTGTCTTAGCTAACAGTTTGAAAGACAAACTTGATAGTCATTATTCTGTGGCAGATGCTGTATATAGGAAAATACATTTCTTTTTGTATGTGCCTGCAAACTTAATTGAATAATCAGTCCCTGATGCATACGTAATATGAAGTTAATGTCTATGTGCATGTTTTCCTTTCTGTGTGTATGAGGGTAGATTATACTGTGTGTTTTTTGTGTGTGGATGTGTGTGGGCACATATAGCTGTGTCTTATAAGAATTTTTAGTTGTATGCATGTCAAAACTGATGAATTTTAACAAGCGTGAGGTACACAAATTCCTAACCCACCATCCTTTATAAAATGAGAAACAAAACAAAATTATTACTCCTCACATAAAACAAAATAAAACGTAATCAATAAAAAATACTCAACAAAAAAAAAAATGACAAATGAAACAAAACACCGGGGAAAATGACAGAAAGGATTCACAATGGCTCAGTTCAGTTCAGTTAGCGCCAAAACTGGCAATGAAGCAGATTTACCATTCTTCAGACTTGGTAATGAGCAATGACAGCAATAGTGATTGACGAGGTGAGTAAATTTTTTGCAGTGAAGAATGGGGTTGGATGAAGCAAAAAATGGCAGATGCGGGTGTCTGAATAATGTCTCCATCACTTCCCCAACTTGACAGAGCTTTTTTTACAATCCCACATTTCAATCCCTCCCAGATTGGGAATTTGTCCTGGGAATATTCACCCTTGTGTAGTCATGGTTGAGGCAGAGATAGTAGCTGGAGTAGAGAGGTTCAGCTTTCTTTAAGTTTTTAGGGATAGAGGAAGGGACTTTTACATAAAGAAAAAAAAAGCATGCATAAGTTCTCAATAAATGAAGTAAAAAATTCTGTCTCTAAGGAGTACACAGTGAGAAGTACAAAATGGGAAGAACAAAATGGGGAGTATGAAATGGGGAGAATAAAGTAGAAAGTATCAACTGGAAAAGACAAAATTGAGAAGAGAAAATGAGGAGAACAAAATGGGAATTGTAAAATTTCAAGGACAAAATAGGTAGTTCAAATTGGGGGTACAAAATAGGGAGGGCAATATGGGGAGTACAAAATGGAATGTAAAAATTAGGAGTACAAAATTGGGAGAACAAAGTGGGAAGTACAAAATTGGGAGTACAAAATAGGGAGAACAAAGTAGGAAGTACAAAATTGGGAGTACAAAATGGGGAGTACAAAATGGGAAAACAATATGGGGAGTACAAAATTGGGAGTACAAAATGGGTAGAACAAAGTGTGAGTACAAAATTGGGAGTACAAAATGGGGAGAACAATATGGGGAGTATAAAATGGGTAGAACAAAGTGGGAAGTACAAAATTGAGAGAACAAGATGGGGAGTATAAAATGAGGAAACATTATGGGGTGTACGAAATTGGGAGTACAAAATGGGGAGAACAATATGGGGAGTATAAAATGGGGAGAACAAAGTGGGGAGTATAAAATGGGGAGAACAAAATGGAAAGTACAAAACTGGGAGTACAAAATCAGGACAAAAAAGGAATACAAAATAGAGAGGACTTTGCTTGACTGAAGTTTCTGTGAGTAACTGGGCACTCTGAAAACAACAGACAGTTGAGTTTATTTACATTCTCATACAATCTAAGCAAATATTAATCGTTCAGTGAAAATCAGGAGAATACCTATATAAAGGTGAAATTGAACTTTGTCTTCTATGAAATCTTCTGTGGATCGATTGGTAAAGACACATCTGATCTGAAGACAGCATCTCACTGGCATGTGTCTAAATTGTATATAACATGCTAAAATCCGCCTTCCTCTACCAAGTGCCCATAGATCAGAGGTAGAATTGCTGAATGATGTCAATTCAGTTGGGTTTCAATCCTGGCTAGAAGCAATCAGATGTCTAACTGTACTGATAAGCTGTGATACAAGGAAATAGATCTGTCTGCAGATGACTATATATATATATATATATATATATAGTCATCCGCAGACAGATCTGTTTTGCTGAATCACAGCTCATCAGTACGGTTAGACTCTGATCGCTTTTTAACCCAGGATTGAAACCCAACTGATTTGGCGTCAGTCAGCAATTCTAACTCTGGGCTATAGGTACTCGGTAAAAGGAGGCAGACATTTTAGTGTATCATGTATCGTATGCCAATAACCAGAGTGCTCTAATTCATTACTGAATGAGTGATAATGCATTTCAAATAATTAATGAGGTGACACTTTGCCATCCTATCCAAAAACTACTGGTTGGAAGTTATTCAATAAAATTATCATCAGAAAATGATGAAAACATGTATATAAACCTACCCTGTAAAATTATAACCTTCTAGAAAAGGGAACAGAAGTTATGGTCATTTACCTAGAGACAGCATCTCTCTGGTATGGGAGTTGGCAGGTTCGATTCCTGCTGGAAGATAGATATTTTCCAAACAATTTTTCAAATGATTAAGGCCAGTGGAAATTATGATGTATTGTTTAATTATATATATGTGTATATAAAAAATAAAAAATACTTTCGACTCAAATATGAGTATCCATTAAAAATAATAATGTTAAACAAATAAAAATTCAAACATATTGGCTAATGTTAGTTTCATAGATTTCTGTAAAATGTATTGAGCACTATGGCGGAATGATAGATTTAAAAAACAGTAATTACTCATGCATCGTTCATTCAGTAATGAATTTGTACACTCTCGGCTACTGGCGTGTGTCTACATTTTATATAACATGCTAAAGTCCTCCTTCTTCTACCAAGCGCCCATAGCTCAGAAGTAAAATTTAGTTGGGTTTCAGTCCTGGCTAGAAGCAATCGGATGTCTAACTGTACTGATTTAAAAAAACTACTGGTTGGAAGTTATTCAATAAAATTATCATCAGAGAATGATGAAAGCATGTATATACACCTACCCTGTAAAAATTATAAGCTTCTAGAAAAGGGAACAGAAGTTATTGTCATTTACCTAATTTATTTAAATTATTAGTGTGTGAAATTATTAGCGAGATGTTATGAAAACCCCTGTTTCTCTGATGTACATCAGAGAAACCAGTAGAAACTTTAAAAAAAACATATATATGAACACAGAATAAACATCACAAATAAAGCAATATCACAAAAGAGACACAAAAATTTATAAGCAATATCAAAAACCTATTAAAAGAAGAAAACTTCTCCTGGCTAAAGCTTATTACACACCATCCAAAAACACCCACACTACCACAACAATGACTCTGATTTTTCATTCTGCATAAATCTCGCTCAATTTCTATTCAAACTACTCTTCTAAAATCAAATCTGGAATTAATATAGACTTCTTTTAAGAGCATTAAGAATCTGCAGCCCAAAAGAAGAAACATACATAGAAAACATATTCAGAAACTTACAATACCTGTATCACTTTATTCACAACTCAAAAAGAAAGGTACATAAAATACACAACCACAACAAGAGCAACATTATCAAACAATAATAAATTAAACCATAGCAGATAAATCATACTAACTACCAACTCCACAACTACCACTATCAAGAACGAACAACTTATTCCATCTAAACAACATGCATATAGTAACAACTACCTCAAAAACTATTATGTATATGGTCAGATCTAATAAACCTGAAACCATAATAATGAACAAGCAGGTATATACAAAATAAATTGCAAAAAAAATACCTTGTAAAAGAACAAAATAACACTGTAATTGCTTTATTTACAGATTTTTATGGTTACATACAGTAACTAGGATGTGTGTTGTGGTGCAGTGGGTATCAACTCGGAACGAGGAATCAGGGAGCCGAGTATGAATTCCAGCTAACTTCCTTGCATTCACTTACATGCAAATACCATTGGGAAAGTTAATAATCCATCTCTTCCCTCCAGTTATGGGTTAAATAACAGGACAGATTGGGTTCTATAGACTTGGCTGGCAACCAGTCTACCGCAGAAAGCAATGGCAACCTACTATGGGATAATGTTCTGCCCAGTCAGTCATGTCTCTTTTGAGACATGATCACCCAAGCGTGTATTACGTATGGCACTTAACTGCGGATATGCATTGTGGTGCATTAGATAGCGGCTTGGAATGAGAAATCGGGGAGCTGAGTTCAAATTCCAGCTGAATTCATTGCATTCACTTACACACAAATACCCTTGGGAAAAGTATTAATCCGTCTATTCCTTCCAGTTATGGGTTAAATAACAGGACAGATTGGGTTCTATAGCCTTGTTCGGTAACCAGTCTACCGCAGAAAGTAATAGCAACATACTGCGGGACAATCTTCTGCCCAGTCAGTCATGTCTCTTTTGAGACATGATCACCCAAGCGTGTATTACGTATGGCTCTTAACTGCGGGTATGCATTGTGGTGCATTAGATAGCGGCTTGGAATGAGAAATTAATGAGTTCAAATTCCAGCTGAATTCATTGCATTCACTTACACACAAATACCCTTGGGAAAAGTATTAATTCGTCTCTTCCTTCCAGTTATGGGTTAAATAACAGGACAGATTGGGTTGTATAGCCTTGGTCGGTAACCAGTCTACCGCAGAAAGTAATGGCAACATACTGTGGGATAATCTTCTGCTCAGTCAGTCATGTCTCTTTCGAGACATGATCGCCCAAGCGTGTGTCATGTATGGCACTTAGCTGACTGACTGACAGTAACTAAGATGAAATTAATTCAAAATAAAAAGTAAATAATTAAGTTAAAAAAGGATAGCGGATTTGGTTAGTGAGAGATTTTAATTGGTTTTTTAAAATGACTTCAAAAAGGTGCTGATCTATTGAACATGTCAATTTCTGGATCTCTTTTAATGTATTTTCGCATAATTCATTGACTCTTTCTTGCCATAAGTTGTCCTTGCTTTTAAATTATTGTCCATTCTCATAATGTCACTTCAGAATGCTCAACAAGTTTTCAATTGAGTTTAAGTGAATTTGAAACAATTTTTTTTTTTAATCATATCACCCCGAGCAAGGTGGTAATGCCATAAGAGTAAAAGGATTAGAGGGAGAGTGAGGAGAAGGATGAACCAGTTAGAAAGGAGCAAGAGAAGGATGGGAATACAGGTGTGATGACAGTTGCAAAGGTGTAGAGAAAGGAAAGGATATACAGGACGGTGTGGAAAGAAGTAGGGTCAAGTAGTTAAGAGAAGAGAATTGACTTTGCATTTAAATTCCTGGATGTTGTAACCATCAGGAAAGCAAGAATAAGGAAATGAGTTCCACAGGCAGGAAGTGCAGGAAAAGAAGCTGCAGGAGTAGAATTGTCGTCTGCATTTGGCTAACCTGACTGTGAATGGGTGGGACCCAGTTGCCAGTCTGGTTGCACGGGTAAACACCTGTTGAGGTGGCATCAGTGACTTAAGCTCATCCGAGCAGAAGCCATGAAAGTATTTATAGAAGAGACAGAGGGAGGGCACATTTCGACGATGGGAAAGTGGCTGCAGTCGAGTCACCAGATCAGTACCTATCACATTATTTTTTTTTTTTTTTTTTTTTTATAAGCGTTTCACCCCGAGCAAGGCATGTCACTGCCACTACTGTGCAGGGGGCTACGTAGAGAGGAGAAAGGCTGGTTAAATATAGGACATAACAGAGGGTGGGTGATAGGCGGGTGAGGATACCGAGAATGAGGGTTGGGTAGATGAGAGTGTTGTGAGAATAGTTGGGAGTTAGTGTGATAGGAGGTGTCTATTGACCCTACATTTAAACACCTGGAGATTGTAACTGTCGGGAAAGCAGACTTGTGGAAGGGAGTTCCACAGGCGGGAAGCGCGAGAAAAGAAGCTGTTGGAGTAGAATTTACGGTTACATCTTATTTGTTTAACTGTAAAAGGGTGGGACCTAGTTGCTAATCTAGTATCTCGTGTAAATTCGTGCTTGGGCGGCACCAGTGATCTAAGCTCATCGGAGCAGAAGCCATGAAAGTACTTGTAGAAGAGATGGAAGAATAAGATAATTATTGCAATTTAAATTTGACGCCACATACTAATGATTACGGTCAAGAAGGAAGTTTTAATTGATTTCTTAAAAGTTTTTCCATGATTCTAAGATTTTCCGTTTTGTGAAAACAAAAAAATATAAAAAAATCGCTTGAGACAATAAAATCATGGACAATTATTATCTTATAAATCTTCATTGTATCTAATAAAAATGTTTGAGAGAAATATTGTTGCCCAATATAAAAATTCTTTTTTATTTATCATATCACCCCGAGCAAGGCGGTAATGCCACTGATGTGCAGGGGGCTACATAAGAGTAAAAGGATTAGAGGAGAGTGAGGAGAAGGATGAACCAGTTAGAAAGGAGCAAGAGAAGGATGGGAATACAGGTGTGATGACAGTTGTGAAGGTGAATATGATGATTCTTTGCTTTTTTAGACAAGATTCCAAGTGCTCTTTGAGGAAGGCTATGTAAGCATCTGTTGTTATTTTTGTACTGCCAGGCACTCTCCATAGACCAGCGATGATACCTCCAATAATACCAACCCAAATCATAATCCCACCGAACCTTTGCTCTAACCATCAAGGCCATCAAGTGTTGCATAATTTTTATCCATGAACAGCACTTTCAAAAAATCAATCTCCATGCTCTGTTTTGCCCATTTCAAACATATTTGTATGTGTCAGTCAGTCAGTTAAGTGCCATACGTGATACATGCTTGGGCGATCATGTCTCGAAAGAGACATGACTGACTGGGCAGAAGATTATCCCGCAGTAGATTGCCATTGCTTTCTGTGGTAGACTGGTTGCCAGCCAAGGCTATAGAACCAAATCTGTCCTGTTATTTAACCCATAACTGGAAGGAAGAGATGGATTGATACCTTTCCCAAGGTATTTGTGTGTAAGTGAATACAAGGAATTCAACTGGAATTTGAACTCGGCTCTCTGATTTCTCGTTCCAAGTCGATATCTACTGCACCACGACTTTGTCAATAGAGGTTTTGTCACTGGTATCACTAATTTTCAGAAGACAATAGTGAGTACTTCTGAACAATTTTTGCTTCTTTAATGTTCCTAAAAATTTCTCCAATGGTAAGGCTTGGTTTATTTACAGCTCCACACATTATTTGTGACAAAGAATGCAAGCAAACACCCCTCAAATGACCCTTATCATCCCTCTTACGTACTTCTGTAGGAGCTGCAACAAATCTTTTCACGGTTTGGTGATGACTTCTAATTATTTTGGATATTCCTAATGTAGATTTGCCTTTAGAATGTTCAGATGCTATATTATCTTTCTCAGAAGGGTTCAAGTCACATTTGCAACCTATAATTGCGTGATTATAATGAGACTCGTTTATAATCTGGAACACTTCTATATCATGTTAATATTGCAAATTGCAATGATTTGTTTCCTGTTGCACAGAACAATACAGTTTTTATACAACTTTCGTATACATATTCCCATTATACTGTGAAATTTTTGTTAAAAATTATACTGTTAAATTCCAACTGGTAGTTTTTGGACAAAATGAAAAATGTCACCTTGTTAATAATTTGAAATACGGTATATATTATGCCAGCCCAAATCATAATATCTACTCCTTCATGTTGGCTTGTCAAGCATTAATGACGATCTCGTCCTTTTACGACCCAAACTTTGCTCTAATCGTCAGGGTCATCAAGTGTTTCATGACTTTAATCTGTGAACAGACCTTTCGAGAAATCAGTCTTCATGTTCTTCTTTGTCCATTTCAAGCGCATTTTTGTCAATCGAGGCTTTATCACTGATATCACTGATGTCCCGATCTTTTTTAAAAGATGATAACGAGTACATCTGGACACTGTTGCCTTTCCAGTCCTTCTGAAAAGTGCTGCACTGGTCAGGCCTGGGTTATTTACATCTGCAGCTTTTATTTGATACAAAGAAGGTTAGGAAATAAACCTTGAGAGACACTTATCGGCCCTCTTACTGATCTTAGAGCTGCAACAAATCTTTTCATGGTATGGTGATGTCTTCTAATTATTTTGGATTTGCCTTTAGAATGTTCGGATGTTATGCTATTTGCAATCTATAATTGCACGATTAAAATGACACCCTTATTCTCCCTCTTCCGTACCTTTGTAGGAGCAGCAATAAATCTTTTCACAGTTGGTGAATGATGAGGGCAGTTTGAACATTTGTGGGATTGTTATGTTTATTATTGATATTTTTGTACAATGAGCATAATATGTTTTGTTTTTCATTATTGTATGCCAACTTTTAAAATTTTTTTAGAATGTATTGTTTATGTTTCATTTGTGTAAATAAAATATGCACTTCAAGAGATATATATTTCTTAAAT
Organism: Ascarosepion bandense; assembly: GCA_037127315.1. Lineage (NCBI taxonomy): Eukaryota > Metazoa > Mollusca > Cephalopoda > Sepiida > Sepiidae > Ascarosepion > Ascarosepion bandense. The sequence goes on from JBBBDQ010002153.1 coordinate 1,539,651, forward strand.
AGGATAACTGAATTTTGTTTCTCTGTCAAAAATATTCACTGTCAAAATAAACTAAAATTAAAAGTTGAATTATAAAGAAAATATATTACTTCTTTAGAAATTACATTGCTTACCTTTTGAAAACCAAAATAAAATTCAAAAGATATGGGTTTCTAGGAACCAAACAAGAGATGAGCATTTCTTAAATAGGATAACTGAATTTTGTTTGACCAAAAAATCCCGTTAAATATGGATTATAAATAAAATCAATTAGTTCTTTAGAAATTAATTTTTTTAGCTTTTGAAAAGCAAAGTAATTGTTAAAAGATATGGAATTCTAGGGATCTAATTAAGGGATTATCATTTCTTAAACCGAGTGAGTGAATTTTGTTTAACCAAGATATTCAATAAATATAATGTTAAATGCAGAGGAAGCTCATGAAAGGAAGAAGTTAAAATATGACGGACTGCTGGAGAGTTGCAGGGTTAAAGGCTGGAGGGCTAGCTGCACTCCTATAGAAGTGGGGACTAGAGGATTTGCAGCAAGGTCCTTATGCAAAGCCTTAACAGATATTGGGATAGTTTGAGTAAAAAAAGAAAAGCACTCAAGTCCATAACCGAAACAGCGGAAAGAACAGCTAATTGGTTATGGATCAAAAGAGAGAGCGCCTGGATTTCAAATTGTCAGCTAAAATTCCCCGAAATTCTGCCTCTAAATTAATGTTTCGGATGAGCTCATGTGCAGTTCGCCTCTAAATGGAAAGTGGCTCTGAGTGTCGCCAATCGGAAGCATTTGCAAGGTTTCGTACTGGGCATAAACATAATTTTCCAGTGTCTGAAAGCACTTATCGAGGGTGGGTCAGAGGCTGATCATCTCTGGTTGGGTCTGCGCGGTGAGGGGTTATGATGTTGAAAGACCTGAAATCCCCTAGTGATCCTCGCGATGACATCACTGACGACACCCTCTAGCGCCCCCATTACGGTGCGTATGTTTGAAAATTAAAGTAATCTGAAATGGTGTTGGATTATAAATAAAATCTATTAGTTTTTTAGAAATTTCTTTTTTTAGTTTTGAAAAGCCAAGTAATTGTTAAAAGATATAGAACTCTAGGGATCTAAACAAGGGATTATCATATCTTAAATTGAGTAAGTGAATTTTGTTTAACCAAGATATTCAATAAATGTAATGTTAAAGTAATCTGAAATAATGTTGGAATTATAAATAAAATCTATTAATCCTTTAGAAAATATTTCACCTTTTGCAAATAATAAAATTTACAATTAAAGTTTGGTACAAATACCTTATGAATTTATGCCTGAACTGCCTCTTTATTTTACAGAAGAAATGTCTAAATGCAACCGCAAGTTCTATGCTAACAGTTTCTTCTCTTGCACTTTTCACTTGTGAAATTCTCTGGCTTCTTGCTTTCAAGTCAAATTTGATCTTGAAAAATTTAAATGCAATGTCAATTGTTATCTTGTCTTCTCTTCTTAATAATGGCTATTTATTTTCAAAGTATCTTGCAGTTAGTAACCCCTTGTTTCTTAGAGGCTTTATTGCCTTGCTTGGGAGCAAAATGATAAAAAAATATGATAACATTGAATACAGCTGTAATCAGTGAAATTTTATCATTTTTTTTAATAATTTATTTTTTATCTACATGTATATATGCAGATAAAAAAAGACATTATTAAAAACATGAGCAGAATTTTACTGTTGGGACGTCCGCGCCTATTCGGCTATAATGGACTATTCCATTACTATGTAAAGTAATGGTGGCATCTACGTAATGGAGTGTGCCGAGCAGCCGATCGACAATCAGTTGTAGACTTCTGGTGACGACCCGGAAGTACCCATTGCTCATACTACGTCTTACGACGGTTGAGACGATTAACCTTTATTCTTGTATTGGATACTAATAACCTTTGTAAATACTATTTTCACGGAATACAACAATTAACCTATTCCTGTTGTTGAGTTATTTATTCTTACTCACGGCACAACATTTACTGACTATATATGCAGAGGATCTGCAATGTAATTGGTTCTGATTTGACTGCACACCTTCAGCTACTTTCTCGCCGACAGGATGTGGCTTTTCTCTGTCTTTTCAACAAGTATTTTCATGGATTCTGCTCTGAAAAGCTTTATTGTCTGGTGCCCCACCTTCATTAGTTTACCTGTGCAAATAGATTGGCAACTAGATCCCACCCTATAACCAACCAAATAGGTAAATGTAACTCTCAGTTCTACTCTATCAGTTTCCTTTCTGACACTTCCTGCCTGTAGAACTCCCTCTCTAATGCTTGCTTCTCTGATAGCTGAGTCATTGGAGTGCCATACATGCTTTGAGTGATCATGTCTCGAAAGAGACATGACTGACTGGGCAGAAGTTTATCCCGCAGTAGGTTACCATTGCTTTCTGCAGTAGACTGGTTGCCAGCCAAGGCTATATAACCTAATCTGTTCTATTATTTAACCCATAACTGGAGGGAAGAGATGGATTAATACCTTTCCCAATGGTATTTGTGTGTAAGTGAATGCAAGGAATTCAAGTGGAATTCAAACTCGGCCCCCCGATTTCTCATTCCAAATCAATATCCACTGCACCACAACACATACAATCTCCAAAAATTTAAATGCAATGTGAATTGCCATCTTTTATCTCCATGACTCCCTCCACTCTCTAATCCTTTCTACAATTTGTCTTCCCTCTCATCTCATTATAAACCACTGCGCACCAGCACCAGTGGTACATAGCCATGCCTGGGGTGAATTGATTACAAAAAAAATAAAAATAAGATAAAAATATTGCTTTAAGGTATGAATAAAGTAACTTGATTTTCAGCAAAATTATCATTTTTTTTTAATCATTTCACCCCAAGCAAGGCAGTTTTACTACCACTAGCATGCAGAGGTTTACATAAAGAGAAAGTGATGATAAACATGGACAGGTTATGAGGGTGGCAGGAAGTGGGTAAGAGAAGGATGAGAATACTGGTGTGATGAGAGTGGAGTGGAGTGGACGGAGAAAAAAGCATGAGAGAAAGGATGCACATCAGTGAAATGGGAGATGACTATTGACCTTACATTTAAATTCTTGGAGATTGTAGCTGTCGGGGAAGCAAGTATACAAAACTTAATTCCAAAAGTGGGAAGTGTGAGAAAAGAAGCTGATAGAGTAGAAATTGCTGTTATATTTTATCAGTTTCACTGTAAAAGGGTGTGTCTTGTTACTAGTCTAGTAGCTTGAGTAAATTCATACCTAGGGGCCACCAGTGAGCTAAGTTCGTTTGATCCATTCTAAAATATAAGTAGAGTGGATATGGCTTTTTAATCTTCTTCAGATGGGACAACAATGGGTATCTTTCATTGCAGTTGTTACATGTGTAATGAATGAATTCTGTGTGTGTGTGTGTGTGTGTGTTGTAGTTCATGGTTTTTGATATCTACCCTACTTAGACATATGAGACCATGTTAGGCATAATTATGAGGAAAAATTCTGGGGAAGACTAACATCAAGACCCATGTAAAACTATCTTTTGAGTTTTTTTCCAGAGCTACACAATCCTTTTCAAACTATGTTTTACCATTATGCACTAATTCCCTCTAGGAGGAACAATTTAGCTTTAGCGGGGAAGGTCATTGGAACATCTACCATGAAAATATTTATAGAAAAGAAAACAGGAAGCCATATCATATCAGTGAGTAAATAACTGAAGTCAAGATGCCAGGTCAGGACTTATAACATTACAAATCCTTTTTAGAATTTGTCTCTCTTACCCTTTCTACAACATCACTTGTACTGCTTTCTTTTATGTCTACCCTCTCATTATAAACCTCTGTGCACCAGCACCAGTGGTACAACTACTATGCTTGGGGTGAATTGATTACCAAAAAAAATAAAAATATGATAAAAATATAGTTTTAAGTTATGAATACACAGTGACTTGATTTTCAGCAATATTATCATTTGATCCATTCTGAAATATAAGCAGTGTGTTATGGCATTTTAGTCATGTTCAGATGTGACAACATCAGGTGTCTTTCATTGGAGTTGTTTGTAGCTCATGCTTTTTGATACCTACCCTACTTCGATATACGAGGCCATATTTATTACATGTTAGACATAATTCTGTAGCAACATTTTGAGAGAGACTAACATCAAGACCTGTGTAAAAATATCTCTTGAGTTTTTTCCGAAGTTACATGAACCTTTTCAAGCTACACTACCAGCCATAATTATTAGGCCACTCCAGTGTTTTAAAAAAAATTATGCATTTCATACTATTTTTAATATTTATTGCAAAGTGAATAATTGTAAATGAAAATAGAATGGTTCTTTTATTAATATTGCACAATAACATGTGCATCAAATGAATTTATAAATATTTAATAATTACCTATATTGCAGTTTCATCAATGAAAAAATGAAGAAAATTTAGCATCTTTGCTTCCTTGCCTTGTAAAATTTTGCAAAGTAATAATAACAACAGAACCATTCTATTTTCATTTAGAATTATCCACTTAAAAATAGTATGAAATATATCATTTCTTTTAAAAAACTGGGGTGACCTAATAATTATGGCCGGTAGTGTATGTTTTACTATTATACACTACTTTCCTCCAGGAGGAACAATTTAGCTCTAGGAGGGAAGGTCATCGAAACAATTGCCATGATAATATTTATAGAAAAGACGGCAGGAAACCATATCATGTTAGTAGAAAAATAACTGGTCAAGATGCCAGGTCAGGACTTATAACATTACCGACCCTTCTTTGGATTTTGTCAAGAATCTTAAGATATGTAACTGTAGTGCCAGAATTGTTCTAACATCAAAGATGGAGAATCACTGCAGTTATAGCTGTCAATGCAGGATGAATGGTCAAGTTTGCAATTCCAAAACTCTGGAACCAGTTGCCAATTCAGTATTCATGAGTGGTGAAATTTGTATGAAAATTATTCAGTGTATTTATTGATCCATTATCAATGCAATAATTTTAGGCGTCTGCGTGAATACCCAATCTTCTTCCCCCTCTGTGGGTGCCAAATGTTCAATAAGGCAAAATTGATTCCAACTAAGATTTATTCTTGCAGATAATGAATTTCTAATGCATAGGACAAGAAAGAAAGAAAGAAACAGAGAGAAAAAAAGAAAGAAAATAAAAGAAAGACAAGAAGAATAAAAAGAAAGAAAGAAGAGAGAGAAATGAAAAAACAAAAGAAAAAGAATGAAAGACAAAATAAATAAAAAAAGATAGACATGAATAGAGAGACAGAAAGACAAGAAAAGACAAAAGTAAATGAAAGAAAAAAAGAGTGAGAGAGAAATAAAAAGAAACAAAAGTAATATGAGGGATAAAAATACAGAAAAAAATGAAGAAAGTAACAGTAAAAAGAAAGAAAAGCACACAAACAAACACAGAGAGAAAGAGAGAGTAAATAAAAGAAAGAAATACAGGAGGAATAAAAAGAAAGAAAGAGGAGAAAGAAATGAAAAAACAAATGGAAAAGAAGGAAAGGCAAAATAAATACAGAAAAAGATAGACCTGAATAGAACAAGAAAGAGACAAGAAAAGACAAAAGTGAATGTAAGAAAGAAAGAGAGAGAGAGAAATGAAAAGAAAGAGACAAAAGGAATAGGAAGGAAGGTCATATAAATGGAAAAGAAAGAAAGAAAAATGAAGAAAGTAATAGCAGAAAGAAAGAAAGAAAGAAAGAAAGAAAGAATAGTCAGCAGAGACTGCTGGAGAAAGAAAGAAAGAAAGAAAGAAAGAAAGAAAGAAAGAAAAGGAAATGAAATAAAGAAAGGGAATAGAGACTGAGAGTGAGAAATAAAAGAAAGAGAGCCAAACGTAAATGAAACCAGAAAGAGTGTGCAAGAAAGAAATAAAAAGAAAGACATAAGAAGAAAGAAAGAAAGAAAGAAAGAAAGAAACAGAGAAAGTAAAATGTATCAAGGAAAAAGAAACTTTAAAATCAGCTATTGACAATGAAAGATACAAAAAGAAAAAAAAAAGAAAGAAAGAAAAAAGAGAGGAAATAAAGAAAAATGATTATAATGAAAAAACAATAAAAATGGAAAGAAAAAACAAAGTGAACATGCTTGTAAAATTTAACACTCTCTATATTTGCATAAAAAAACAAAAAATAAAATGCTTTTTGTGCACTGTTAAAATTTCAGATAGCACTAGGCTAAACAAAAACGCATTGACCAAAATTCTGATAAAAACAACCAGGATAAAGATATTAGTGATAAGTCATCTAACAATTTCAGACAACACTTGGTAGACCAAAGAATACATTGACCAAAATATAGCAATAATTTGTTTGTTAAAGATAACGACAACAAAGATAAGGATGCTAGTCTGAATAATTCATAAAATACAGATAATCTCTCTTCTTAGCATTTCAGTCAGGATTAGAAAAACCAAAAAATAAATTCCCCAACATGCTCTTATAAAAGTAGCTAGGATGAGAACATTAGACTAAATATTGGACCGAATGAAGGCGTTGATTCATTTTATAATTTTAGTTAACATTAAAAAAAAAGTGATGTGTTCAAAATACTTTGATAAAAACAAGAATGAAGATAATTCTTGAAATAAAAACAACGATTTATCTCATAATTTTAATCAACACTGAGAAAACTGAAGAAAACATTATCAAAAATGACATGATGAAAACAACAAGGACAAAGATATTGGTCTGAATAATTTTTTTAAATAAAGAAATCTCATAATTTTAGTAAACATTAAGAAGATCAAAGAAAACATTGTCAAAAATGCTGTGATAAAACAACCAGGATGGCAGAAATAATTTATTGTATATGGTTAAGGAATTAACTCAAAATTTTAGTCAATACTAAAAAAGCCAAAGAAAACATTGTCAAAAATGCTGTGATAAAACAACCAGGATGGCAGAAATAATTTATTGTATATGGTTAAGGAATTAACTCAAAATTTTAGTCAATACTAAAAAAGCCAAAGAAAACATTGTCAAAAATGCTGTGATAAAACAACCAGGATAGCAGAAATAATTTATTGTATATGGTTAAGGAATTAACTCAAAATTTTAGTCAATACTAAAAAAGCCAAAGAAAACATTGTCAAAAATGCTGTGATAAAACAACCAGGATAGCAGAAATAATTCATTGTATATGGTTAAGGAATTAACTCATAATTTTAGTCAGCACTAAAAAAGTCAAAGACATCATTTTCAAAAGTGCTGTGATAAAAACAACAAAGATGAGGATATTATTCAGAATAATTCTTGGAAGAAGGTCAATGATGTATCTCAGTATTTCAGACACCACTGATAAAACCAATTAACATACTGGATGTTTTTCATTAGAGTTGTTGCATCTGCAGTTAATGACTTCTGTGTGCGTATGTGTTATAATGGATGGTTTTTGATACCTACCCTACTTACATATACGAGGCCATATTTATTACATGTTAGACATAATTCTGTAGCAACATTCTGAGAAAAACTAACATCAAGGCCCATGTGAAAATATCTCTTGAGTTTTTCTGGAGCTACACAATCCTTTTCAAACTACACTACCAGCCATAATTATTAGGCCACTCCAGTGTTTTAAAAAATGATGCATTTCATACTATTTTTAATATTTATTGCAAAGTGAATAATTGTAAATGAAAATAGAATGGTTCTTTTGTTAATATTGCCCAATAAAATGTGCATCAAATGAATGTATAAATATTTAATAATTACCTATATTGCAGTTTCATCAATGAAAGAATGAAGAAAATTTAGGGTGATTCTGATGAGTTCATCTTTGCTTCCTTGCCTTGTAATATTTTGCAAAGTAATAATAACAAAAGAACCATTCTATTTTCATTTAGAATTATCCACTTAAAAATAGTATGAAATATATCATTTCTTTTAAAAAACTGGGGTGACCTAATAATTATGGCTGGTAGTGTATGTTTTACTATTATACACTACTTTCCACTGCTGGTAAAACTAATTAATATATTGTCAAAAATTTAGTGATAAAAATCATATTGATTTGGATATTAGTCTGAACATCCTATAGAATAAGATGCTGGTATTTAGGTAATGCTCCATTTGTACAAATTGCAATGTGTACAATGTGTATTGATGAAGACATGAGAGATGAAAAATCTTATTTCTAACAAACTGTAGATTAATGCATTTGCAGGTTTAACAAGAGATTTGCTCCATTTTATTTTAGGTCTCATCATTTCCATTGTCAGCTTGCAGCTCTTCCTCGAATTGTGATGAGCTGATCTTTGATCTGGGCAAATAAAACAAGATCAATTTTCATGGATCTATTTTGAATGTTGGGTTAGAAGGAATAAATCTAATCATCTTGGAGTAAATATGAGCTTGTGGCTGTTAATGCCAAGCAAGGCGAGTATCAATTTCACTGCAGCAGCTGAAGAAAAGAAAGCACTTGTTTTTATACTCACTGAATCATTGACTTTACATTTAAGGCATTTTAACTACTTAGTATCTTTTTCAGGTGCTGTTTCCTTTCAAGATGCTTGAGATCATGGACTTTCACTTGTCCGTATCCCTATAATTTTAGTCAACACTAAAAATGCCAAAGACATTATTGTCAAAAATGCTGTGATAAAAACAACAAAAATGAGGATATTATTCAGAATAATTCTTGGAATAAGGTCAATGATGTACCTCAGTACTTCAGACACCACTGGTAAAACCAGTTAATATATTGGGTTTCTTTTATTGTAGATTTTACATCTGCAATCAATGACTTCTGTGTGCATATGTGTTATAGTTGATGGTTTTTGATACTTAGATATACGAGGTCATATTTATTACATGTGTTACAGATATAGATAGCAGCACACACGCACACACACACACGACTATGTATACAAGAATGGTCTTTGTGTACTAACAAGGAGTTGGTCACGTGAAAGACCAGTGCCAGCTTTGGAATAGCAGGTCAAGGCTAGTTGACCTAAATATCCTTAGTAACAAATGACTAGACAGGAAATAAACACGACATGGAAGTCAATTGCAGATCATGGAAGCAGCAGGAGTTAAAATTCGTGCCAAAAGAAAACCAGATTGGAAGTGAAACCCAAAGCAAAGTTTGAGTCAATTGCTGGTTGAATCTCAACAGAGCAAGTCATATTTGCTGAGCGCTGATAAACGATGGAGTAAGGGAAAACGCATTTTGAGAAAATGGCTTAACTTAGCCCATTTCATCTTAAGCAACTTCGGATAAGAAAAAGACCAAGTGTATAAATTCTTATATGTTGAAAAAAAAAAAGAAAATGGAGCCGTGCCGTTTATCGAGAAAGAAAGAAATATAACAACAAAGATGAAAGAAGATGTATTATTATTTGTATGTTGATTCATACTTGTTGAAAGAAGAAAGAAACATAGTGAAAAAGATGGCAGAAGTTGTAATGTAATTCGTATGCTTATTTCGGTTTATTCAAAGAAGAAAAAGAAAGTGAAGCCAAGGAATTTATCAAGAGTAGAAGAGAAAAGAAAGAGAGATAACAATGCAGAGAAGACACCAGCTAAAAGAAGCAATGTTGAAGATAAAGAAAAATTGTCTGAGTGCAGAAAAGACAAAGCTGGTTGAAGAAAAGAATAAAGAAACATGCGGACATTTCAGAATATCTGTGTGTTGAAAATATAATAATCAACTGAAAGATGTAGAGACAGTTGTAACGACATACATTTCAAGTATATAAAGAAAGAAGAGGAAGAGAGAAAAGAAAAGAAGAGACAGTAAAAGAAAGAGAGAAGGAACTGATACAAAGATAAGTTATTCAGTTATTAGACCCATGTTAGAACACGCATACACTTCCATAAATATTATGTTGCTACATACACCATACCATGTGTTTACAAATAATATGATTTTCTCCCATTTTATTATATGTTAATATTTTGCATTTGTAATTGCCTGTATTTGTTCATAATTGCTGTTACTTATTGTAATTTACTATTTCAACCACGTTGGGTATCTGAAAGTAATTTTGAGGTTCAGGTCATTGGACATTGTAATTCATACTTAGATATATTTTTCTATTTTATTGTTTTATTTTAATTTTTTTAATTCATTAAAATTTTATATCAAAGTTATAGTGTTTCGACGTTCATCCTTGATTTGTTGTCAGTGCCCATGTTGAATACTGAAGCAGACCTGGATTACCAATCGAACAGCAATCTTAGTTTATTATTTTTCTTATTTAAATCATTGTCTATTTGTCATGATCTGGGACAGATAACCAGTATCTCTCCATAGATGTGAAAATGCAATATACCTGAATTGACATATAAACATCTTGATGGTTATTGTCAGGACAAGTATGTGACACATGTTGGATATAATTCTGTGGTAACATTCTGAGAGAAACTAACATCAAGACCCATGTGAAAATATCTTATTTCCAACAAACTGTAGATTAATGCATTTGCAGGTTTAACAAGAGATTTGTTCCATTTTGTTTTAGGGCTCATCATTTCCATTGTCAGCTTGCAGCTCTTCCTCGAATTGTGATGAGCTGATCTTTGATCTGGGCAAATAAAACAAGATCAATTTTCATGGATCTATTTTGAATGTTGGGTTAGAAGGAATAAATCTAATCATCTTGGAGTAAATATGAGCTTGTGGCTGTTAATGCCAAGCAAGGCGAGTATCAATTTCACTGCAGCAGCTGAAGAAAAGAAAGCACTTGTTTTTATACTCACTGAATCATTGACTTTACATTTAAGGCATTTTAACTACTTAGTATCTTTTTCAGGTGCTGTTTCCTTTCAAGATGCTTGAGATCATGGACTTCCACTTGTCCCTATCCCTTGTCACTCATAAAGCTGTCCGTCTTGTTATCTCTCCCAAACCCTGCTTCATCATTCAATTGTTCAAGCCCATCAAGTGTGTCTCATGTTGCTTTCTTCTATCTTTATTTCCTTCTATCCATCCTTTGAGTGTTTGATTTTCCATGCCTTTCTTTCTCATTACATATCCCAGAAACTTCAGCAGCCTATTCCTGATATTAAGTGTAAGTTTTCTTTTCATCCTCTCTAAAACCTTATTGTTTCTCACATGCTTGATCCATGATATGCTCAGCATCCTTCTGTAGAACCATATTTCTGTTGCTTCAAGTGTCTCTTTCATCTTCGTGGTGATTGTTCAGCATATGCTACCTAATACGAGGACAGACATCACATAACATTCCTCTACTCTTTTGTTTGTTTCTAATGAAAACTTCCTGTCTCTCAATACCCTACTTAGCTTCTGAAATGCATCCTTGGTCATGACAATGTGCCTTCAGATCTCATAAAAATATTTAGTATAGTTGAACTATTATTATATAGGGTGTCCCAGAAGTCATGCACCATATACTAATTTTTATCTGTTTTGTGTTTCAGATTTGATTTGATATGGTTGAGAAACTACCAGTACAAGAAAGAGTTAAATTGGTATTTATGTTTGGAAGAGATAGGGCAACATATCGCGCTGTAGCTCAAGAATTCAACTACAGTCATCCTGAACAAGAAAAACTATTGAGTCAAACCACTGTCTGTTGTTTGATAAAACGCTTCCAAGAAACTGGATCAGTTGCTGATCATGAGAGATGTGGTTGACGAAAGAGTGCAACTGATGAAGAAACATCCACCATGATGCTGGCGAATGTTGCTAGAAGCCCCATGAAATCAGTAAGGAAAATAAGCCAGGAGCTAACAATTAGCAAATCATCAGTACATCGTATTCTTAAAACACAGAAAGAGAATTGATAACTAAGACATCCGGAAGTGGTATGACTAATAGAATGAGAACAATCTACCACAGTGATTAAAATAAAGGGTTCTGTTTGAAATTAATAGGTTATGTATATGTATGACCGGCAACTCTTGCTTTTTGATAAATAATAATAAGAAGAATGTTTGATGAGAAAATGCATGTAGTTCTGTAGTTAAATTTGTTCAAAGAGAAATAACTTTTTGTTTTTACTCAGTTATTACAATACTATATTTTTGTTGGTAGAAGACAATTTATCTGGGATTAGTATTAAGTGAATGCAAAACTGTACTCTATTTTACGTTCTCCAGTGATGCCCTTTAGCTATAATGCTTTAATTAAAAGGAGTGCTTCTTTTGTTTCTATATATGTTCTGCTATGCGTGACATCTTGGATTTTACTTTGCTTTTCAACCATTATATTTACCTGCCAAATTGTGTGTAATATTATACATACAGCTTTAATTTTTCTCATGACTAGCAAAGACAACAATACTAATCTGAACTATTTGTGAAGTAACATGTCTAAGCACACAAAAGTCTATACAATGAGGAATTAAATTAATCAGTTAAAACATAATAAAAAAAAGAAAGGATGAAAATATGAGTTTGAATGACCAGTCAGTTAAATGCCATATGTGATACACACTTGGTCTTGAAAAAGACATGACTGACTGGGCAGAAGATTTTCTCACAACAGATTGCCTTTATTTTCTGTGGTAGATTGGTTACCAACCAAGGCTATAGAACCCAATCTGTCCTGCTATTTAACCCATAACTGGAGGAAGAAGAGATTGATTAACACCTTTCCAAAGGATATTTGAGTGTAAGTGAACGCAACAAATTCAACTAATTTTCAAACTTGGCTTTTCAGTTGATATAACCACAACACACTAAGATGTATCTCATCATTTTAGACAATACTTGGCAGAGCAAAGAACACACTGGCCAAAATTTATAAATAAAACAGAGAGGATAATGGTCATTAGTTAAATGCCAGGTCTTTTCAGGAAATGGATAATATGTCTCCATGCCTTCCTTCATTGAGCATCTTCTTGATGTGAAAGAAAACTTTGTGGTATTCTCTGCCATAGAGAAGGATGGATGCAGGATAGCAATTTAGCAATGTTTGTTTCTAATTTAATTTTCCTATATGTGAACACTTTGTGTAGTTTAAAAATTTACAGAAAGAATTAATTGATTAGGATAATGACTAATTGCCTAATTTCAATCAGCACGAAAAAGGCGAAAGAACACATTGAGCAAAATACGAGGGTCATTCAATAAATAAGGTGAACTTTTTAAATACATATAGAAGCTTACTTTTTCTTTTTTTTTTCAATATAATCTCCCAGCAGTGTCACACCATTTTCCCATCTGTGCACAAGCTTCTGTATTCCCTCAGCGTAAAAATCTTTGGACTGATGTCTCAGTGAATCACTCACAGGATTTTTGGCTTTATCGTCACTTTCAAACTTCTTTAAACAATTTAGCCCACTTGTAGACATTTTTTGGCTGAAACATGTGGCACCATACACGGTTCACTTTCTCCTATTAATTTCAACTGGTTTTCACCCTTCAGCAACCAAAAACTTGATAACTGACCTCTGTTCAATCCTGGAGCATGCTTCTTGGTTGGCCATCTTTGTTAATCTCCAAAACTCTCAAAATTTTTTTTCAATCTGCAAAATAAATTAAATCCCTTTGAAAAAGAAGTAAAGAAAAAGAATTAAAAAAAAGTAAGGTTCTATTTGTATTAGAAGTCCTTATACGGAAAAATTCCCCTTATTTATTGAATGACCCTCGTAGAAGACCTTATACCAAAAAATTCACCTTATTTATTGAATGATCCTCATATAATGATAAAAACAATGAAGATGAGGATATTAGTCTGAATAATTGATGGAATAAGGACACTAACTAATCTCATATTTTCAGACAACAATTCACAGATAAAAAAAAACAATGTCCAAAATATAGTGATAAAAAAATTAGATATAAAAAAAAAGATTAAAAGACATGTCCAAATTCTAGTGATAGAAAAAAACAGGATAAGGATATTTGTCTGAATAATACTTGGAAATAAAGACAATGTTTTATCTTATAATTTTAACACTAAGAAGTTCATAGAAAAAAATTGTTCAAAATATTGTGATAAAAACAACCAAGATAAGGATATTAGTCTGAATAAATTTTTGAATAAAGAAAATGATTTATCTTATAATTTTAGTCAACATCAGGAAATCAAAAAAATTGGCCAAAATACTGTGATAAAAACATCCAGGATAAGGATATTAGTATGAATAAATTTTTGAATAAAGAAAATGATTTATCTGATAATTTTAGTCAACCTGAGGAAGTCAAAAAAAAAAATTATCCAAAATAATGTGATAAAAACATCCAGGATAAGGATATTAGTCTGAATAAATTTTTGAATGCACATTCTCAGCGGACCTCAAGTGGAATGACTATATCGAATCCATTGCTAAATCCACTACTATGAAAGTCGGTTCTCTGTGCAGGGCCTGGAAGTTTTACCCATCTGAGTCCATCCTGCACATCTATAAATCTACCATCTAACCGTGTATTGAATACTGCTGCCACATCTGGTTAGGTGCCCCTGCTATTCTCATCAGGGTCCTTGACAAAATACAATGGAGAATCTGTAATGTGATTGATGCTGACTTGGCAACCTGGCTGCAGTCACTCTCTCACTGGCGTGATGTGGCTTCTCTGTGCCTCTTCTATAAATACTTTCATGGCTTCTGCTCCAATGAACTTAGTTCACTGGTGCCCAATAGGTATGAATTTGCAAGAGATACTAGATTAGCAACTAGGTCCCACCCTTTAACAGTGAAGCAGACAAAATGTAACCGCAATTTCTACTCTAACAGCTTCTTTTCTCGCACTTCCCACCTGTGGAATTCCCTTCCAAATACTTGCTTCCCTGACAGCTACAATCTCCAGGAATTTAAATGTAAGGTCAATAGACATCTATCACACTAACTCGCTTCCATTCTCTCAAACACTCTTCCCATCTACCCAACCCCCATCCTTAGTATCCTCATCCATCTACCACCCTCCTCCCGACATTTCCTATAACTAACCACACTTTCTCATCACTTTCCCCTACATAACCCCCTGTGCAATAGTGGCAGTGTAATGCCTTGCTTGGGGTGAAATGATTAAAAAAAAAGAAAATGATTTATCATATAATTCTAGTCAGCACAAGAAAAATTGTCCAAAATACTATGATAAAAACAACCAAGGTAAGGATATTAGTCTGAATAAATTTTTGAATTAAGAAAATGATTTATCTTATAATTTTAGTCAATGTGAGGAAGTACAGACAAAATTGTCCGAAGTACAGCAATATAAACAACCAGAATAAGGATATTAGTTTGAATAATGTTTTGAATAAAGACAATGATTTATCACATAATTTTCGTCAACACAGGGAAATTTAAAAGAAAGATTTTCCAAAATACTCTGATAAAAATTACCAGCATTAAGATATTAGTTTAAATTCTTTTAATAAAGACAATGGTTCATCATATAATTTTAGTCAACATTAAGAAACAGAAAACATTGTTTAAAACATTTTGATAAAACAAATAGGATAGGGATATTTATCTAATAATTAGAATAAGGACAATGATTCATCTCATAATTTTAGTCAACATGAAAAATTTCAAAGAAACATTGTCCAAAATACTGTGATAAAAAAATGAAGGTGAAAATATTAGTCTGAATAATTTGTGGAATAAAGGCAATGACTCATTTCAGTCTTTCAGACAACAGATGGTAGAGTTGTCAAATATTGTGACTATATTAACCAAGATCAGGACACTTGTCTGAATAGATAAGCAGAGAATTATTTCTGTTTTATTCACTTGTCTCTACTCAAATGGTCGCTGAATCTGACAGCCATCACAATGCAGCTGGTGAGTAGAATGGCCAAAAATGTTATGAATAATACTCCCAAACATAAAAACAAAATGCCACAAATTTATAGATATACTAAACTTTATTGGTGAAAGATTGAAAACATAAATATCAAATTATATTACCAAGATTTCACCATATGTATGACTAGCAGTATAGCCTGGCGTTGCTCGGGTATAATGAAAGCTTTAAAACTAATCCATGGTCCTGGAGTTCAGACTGTTTGGATGTTGGCATGAAAGACTAAAAAGCAATAGTTATTTCCAGTTAAAGCGAAACCGTAGACTGAAAGAAAAATGAATGGATGTAAGTCAAATTTTGATTTCCTGGTATCGATGTCAAATAAGTTTTTTCATCGTAAACTGAATTTTGAAGACTAAATAAGTCCTCTGAGTAAATGGTATCATGGTTGAGACTAAGAACTACAATTATACCTACTTAGAGCTAAACCTGAAGCAAAAACTAAAATAAAAGGGCTGAAAAAATACAGACATACAGGCAGATAAACAGACACACAGACACACACACACATTTTGCCTTTTATATATATATATATATTATCGATTTTCTGCACTATTGTAAGAACTGCAACCTTGAAACTTCTGAATATCATTTCTTATGTCTTTGTCTATGAGTGTATCAAATTTGATTAAAATCGGACCACTACTTCTATAACTTGATTTTTCAATTATCGATTTTTGATATATATCGGGGGTACCTCGACACAAAACCAGCTTAGAACACTTGCAGATGCTTATAGTACAACTGTGTAAACTTTCAAGAAAATCGGTTCAGCTATTTCGGAGTCTATAGGTAACAGATACACACACACACACACACACACACACACACAGACAAAGTTTCATTTATAAATAAGTTTAGATAAAATATAGTTTTAAGGCGTGCTATATTTATGGCTTAAAGTGCTCAATATCAGGGATAGAGCATGTGTAAATATAAAAGTGGTCATTTAAGTCAATGCCTAGAGGTGACATTCTGTTTGATCTTAAAGGTAATCGTAAAACATCCACTTTCATATACATACATACATACATATATATATATATATATTTATTATAAATTATATTTTAGAACATGTACAAATTTTTGATATATTCACTACAAATCGTGCATTTGTTTCGACATTGAAACTCACACCACCTGATGAGACATTGCAGTTTCAATATCGAAACAAATGTATGATTTGTAGTGGATATATAAAAAATTTGTACATGTTCTAAAATATAATTTATAATAAATATTCACAGATCTATATATTATATATTGAGCACTGTTTTAAATTAATGTTTAGGATATTGTAAAAAAATTTTTTCTTCGTTCCTTATTCACTCAGATATATATATATATTAGTCATCACATACAAGCCTGTTTTGCTGTATCACAGCTAATCAGTGTGACTAGACACATCCACTTGCTTTGGGCCAAGATCGAAACTCGACCAATTTAGTGTCAGTTGGAGTCCCTACTCCCTAAGCCATTGGCGTATAGAATGAGAGAGGGGAAATTTTAGCATGTTATATATAAGCAGTGTATACACACGCCAGTCTCCGAGAGAACTCAATTCATGACTAAAGAGTAACACACATGTATATGCAAGTATACAAGGAATGAAGAACATAATTGCAGCATTCAAAACATTAACTTAAAACAGTGCTCATATGGAAATAGAGCAATGAATATTCATTAATAATTATACTTTAGAACATGTACAAACTACAAATTTCTAAAAAATTGTACGATTTTTTTTTTTTAAGTCATTTCACCCCAAGCAAGTCATTCAACTGCCACTATTGCACAGGGGGTTACATAGGAGAAAGTGATGAGAAAGTGATTAGATATAGGAAATGTCAGAAGAAGGATGATAGATGGGTATGGATGTACATAGGAAGAGTGTTTGAGAGAATGGGTGCGAGTTAGTGTGTTAGGAGGTGTCTATTGACCTTACGTTTAAACTCCTTGTAGCTGTTGGGGAAGCAAGTATGTGGAAGGGAATTCCACAGGTGGGAAGTGCAAGAGAAGAAGCTGTTGGAGTAGAAATTGCGGTTACATTTTATTGGTTTCACTGTAAAAGTGTGGGACCTAGTTGCTAATCTAGTATCTCGTGCAAATTTGTACCTAGTGGGTACCAGTGATCTAAGTTCATCAGAGCAGAAGCCGTAAAAGTATTTATAGAAGAGGCACAGAAAAGCCACATCACGCAGGCGGTCTGCCAAGTTGGTATTGATCATATTACAGATTCTTTGTTGTATTTTGTCAAGAACCCTGAGGAGAATAGCAAGGGCACCTGACCAGATGTGGCAGCAGTATTCAATTCATGGGTGGATGGTAGATTTATATATGTGCAGGATAGATTCAGACAGAAAAAACTTCTGGACCCTACACAGAGAACTGACTTTCATAGCAGTGGATTTAGCAATGGATTCGATATAGTCATTCCATTTGAGGTCCGCTGAGAGTGTGAGGCCAAGGAGGCATAGTGTTTTACTCTCTGGGAGGCAAGCCTGTTCCATGCTAATGGGAGGTAGGTGAAATTGTCTATGATGGTTAATTGATAGCAGCTTTGTTTCGGAAGAATTGTAATTTATGAGCCATTTCTTACCCCAGTCAACTACGGTTTGGAGGTCCTTTTCAAGCTTGGCAGTGAAGTTTGCCTTGTCGCCCACACTAGTTTTTTGATCAAGGCAAGAGTAAACTGTGGTGCCATCTGCGTACATGCCTACTTGGGATCATATGGCATTGGGGAGATCATTAATGTAGATCAGAGAGAGCGTAGGACCTAGGATAGAGCCTTGAGGGACACCCGCGTTCACATTATAGTTCTGGGAGGCATGTCCATTTAATATCACCTTCAATGTGCGGTTAGAGAGGAAAGACTGGATTAGGTGAAACAAATGTCCTGTTATACCATAGCTCCACCATTTGTGAAGAAGGCCAGCATGCCAGACTCTGTCGAACGCTTTAGAGATATCCAAGGCAACGATACGGGCTTCACCATTCTTGTTGAGAGCCTGGTATATATACTTGGTGATGGTAGTTAGCATATCAGCAGTAGACCTAGTGAAGCAGAAACCATACTGTTTGTCTGAGAGGAACCTGTGGGCTGTGAGATGTGTTGATAATAACTTCAAACACTTTGCCAAAGATCGGAAGAAGGCTGATAGGGTGGTAATTTGTGGGGGCAAGGGTTCTCAGTGTTCTTAAATATAGGAACTACAGAGGAAGATTTCCAACAGGCGGGAAAGCAGGAAGCAGTTAGGCAGAAGTTGTAGAGGTTAGAAAGAACAGAGGAGAGTTCAGGCGCACATTTCTTCAAGACTATGATTGGGATTCCGTCCCCTCCGCTTGCTTTGTGAGGGTCAAATTTTGAGATTATGTTAGAAACCAGCGAGGGTGTAATGTAGACGTTATTCTGTTGAGCCTCAGTTCTAGGTGGGAAGTCAGGT
The DNA here is from genome assembly GCA_037127315.1 of Ascarosepion bandense. Classification (NCBI taxonomy): domain Eukaryota; kingdom Metazoa; phylum Mollusca; class Cephalopoda; order Sepiida; family Sepiidae; genus Ascarosepion; species Ascarosepion bandense. The sequence goes on from JBBBDQ010002153.1 coordinate 1,558,816, forward strand.
GTAGAAACTCCAGACAAATCCAGTCTTGAATTGGTTGAGTATCTGCAAGTAAAGCATTCAGCCTTGTCCACTGAGGAGGTGAGGACCTCAAATTCATTGATTAGCCTGGGTATTGAGGACTTACTCTTGTTAAGCATGCTTTTACAGAGTCACCAGTAGTCTTTGGCGCCAGACTTACAGGATGCTATGCGTTGCTTCAAACAACATCTTAGCTTCGTTAAGTATCTTTTTACACTTATTACGAGCTAAGGCAAAAAGGTGACTGTTTTGGTCTGACGCATGACTACGATAGAGTCAGAAGTAAATGATTCTGGTGGACAATGGTGGCCAAGCAAGCGGACGAGAACCAGGGAGACAAATGAGATTTAAGCTGAAATTTCTTGGCAGGGATGAAATCATCGATGCCAGCCTTAGCCCAGGAGGAGACCTTGGATGCACAGTCTTCGATGAGAAGAGTAAAAACGTTGTTCCAAGGGACGTCATAGAGGAAGTCTTGGAATGAATCCCAGTCTGTTCTTTGGTAGCAGTAGGATATTCTGCTGGTCTGGGTTTCTTGGGTAGGGTGGGAGTGGAATGAGATGTTGATGAAAACTATGGTGGGGTCAGAGTTTCTGAGAGGGCAGAGCTGTCTGGTAGCGCAAGAGTCTGAGATGGAGGTGAAGCAGAGGTCTTGCAGTGAGTCCCTTCCGTTAGGGTTATTGGAGAAATGCATGGGGAATTCCACCACCTGTGTAAGGGGTTGTGTGATTGAAAAATTCATGGTGTGGACACCAGCAAGGTCAGTGACAGAGTTCTCCAGTCACTTAGTTTGGTGTGGTGGGCATTAAAGTCACCAAACACAAATATATGGGCAGATGGATGAGAAGAAATGGCCTTGTCGATATTGTCAGAGATGCTGTAAAGTACCGAACAGTCAGAGGAGGAGGGGGAGCAAGAGAAAGAAGAGATAGCTAACTGAGCTTAGAAGTGAGAGATGGAAGCACATGAAAGAATGATCCAGGGATTCAAGAGATGTTTATTTTTAATCATATCACCCCGAGCAAGGTGGTAACACCTCTGATGTGCAGAGTAAAGAGAAGGACAAACCATTTAGAAAGGAGCAAGAGAAGGGAGTGAATACAGGTGTGATGACAGTTGCAGAGGTGGAGAGAAAGGAAAGGATATACAGGGTGGTGAGGAAAGAACTAGAGTCAAGTGGTTAAAAGATGAGTATTGACTTTGCATTTGAATTTCTGGAGGTTGTAGCCATCAGGAAAGCAAGAATAAGGAAGTGAGTTCCACAAGCAGGAAGTGCGAGGAAAAAAGCTGCAGGAGTAGAATTGTCATCTGCATTTGGTTGATCTCACTGTGAATGGGCCCCTGAAACCATCATTATTAACTACCTGATGAAACATTGTTCTTTCAATGTCAAAACAAAATGTACAATTTTGTAGTAGTTTGTAGTTTGTACATGTTCTAAAGTATAATTAATAAGAAATATATATATATATATATTTCTTATATATATGTATATATATATATATATATATATATATATATATATATATATAAAACATTTATTGGTGAAAGTCAGATTAGTAAACAGTTGTATTAAAAATGCTCAATATACATTTAAAGAAAGGTTGAAACCAGCTGATCTTCCTAATTTTGATATATATATATATATGTGTGTGTGTGTGTGTGTGTGTGTGTCTGTGTCTGTGTATGTGTGTGTATGTGTGTGTGTGTAGATTTGGTAGACTGGGTAATTAATGTGAGGAATAAAAAGACAACAAAATGATAACAATATTGGCAATACAATCAATGCTATTTATTATATATTAAACTTTTGACTAAATTAAAGCATGAAGAAAAAGATTTTAAAGTTGGAATTTTTGGACACACCTGTGTCTTTTTTCAATGAGACAAAGAATAAAGAAAGAAGTGAGACTCACTCTTCCATGGAATGTTGTTTATGTTGGTTAGAGGGCTTTCTGTGGAATTTATATTTTCTGAGTAAACCCAAATCCCTGTTTTAAGCCTTTACAGTATAATTTTATTTTTAAAATCTATTTTAACTTGACTCTTTCTTGTCAGCTGTTAAATAAAGACACTAAAAGCATACATCTGATATCATCAATGCTATGGAATGGTTGGCTGAAGTGTGCAGTTACAGATAATATTGTTGGTTTTTTATTCGTCAAATTTCATTAACCAGCCTATTAAATCTACATATTATAAGAAGCATGCAGGAACTATCAGTTATTTTAATTATACATATATATAGTCATTCGCAGACAGATCTGTTTTGCTGTATCACAGCTCATCAGTACAGTTAGACTCCGATTGCTTTTAACCCAGGATTGAAACCCAACCAAAGTGGCGCAAGTCGGTAGTTCTACCTCTGGGCCATGGGCAGACGGTAGAAGAAGGCAGACTTTTTTTTAGCATGTATATTATCATTATACATGCCCAATAGCCAGAGTGCTCTAATTCATTAGTGAATGAGCAATGCGTACATGCCCGAGTAGCTACTGTTTTTCAAAGTCTCCCATCCTTCCAGAGTGCTCAATCAGGGTGTGAGAGCATAAATAGTCATCCGCAGACAGATCTGTTTCACTGTATCACAGCTCATATATATATATATATATATATATATATATATATATATTATTATTATTATTATTATTATTATAGATATATTTTTTTAATTTCTTTAAACATTATTTTTAATGGTTCTTCACATTTGAGTAGATGCTCCTTTTTTTAATAATTAACAGTATATTTATTTACATCTACTAGCCTGAATAATCAAGAAATATTGTCAGGAAAATTTATGTCCTCTGGTAGACTGAAATATGGAATATCTGAAAAAAGATTTTTAACTCATATATTTAATTCTTTTTAATGGATCCTCATATTTAAGTAGATACAACAACCCTGACATTTGTGAAAATCATTTTAGGATAATCAAGAATCTATATTGGCAGACAACTTCTTGCATATGGATAGGATGTGAATTCAGTAGGTATACAAAAATAGAAAGGGGAGTAAGACAAGGATGTGTTTTCTCACTGGATCTATTCAACCTATACAGCAAAACAATTATGAGAGAAATAAAAGCCTTGCCAGAATTCATCATTGGTGGCCACAGTCTCAACAATATAAGATACATGGATGACACAGTGCTGATAACAGACACATAAAGGAAAATGCATGATCTTCTACAGAAGGTAGAAAAAGAAAGTGAGAAGAAAGAACTGAGCATAAATATCAAGAAAACTAAATGTACGGTCATCAACAAAAAGAAGAGCTTAATATGCCGTCAGAGAAACTAAAATAAAACAAGTAAAGAAATTTAAATACCTGAGAAGTGTTCTGACAGAGAATGGAAAGTGTGACATTGAGATCCAAAGACATATTGGCATGGCCAAGGACACATTTCAAAAGCTAACCAGAGTACTGGAAGACAGGAATATCTCATTGAAAACAATGAAAAGAGTACTGGACTGCCATGTGATATCTTTAATGTTTAAACAAATAAATTATAAATATATCAGATTTAATCCATTTTGAAATAGATTTAATAAAATTTGGTATATAATTATATATTTGGTAACTACATATATATATATATATTAATAATAATAATAATAATAAAACCGACTCTGTACGTATTCTAATCTTAAAATGTTACACAAGAAAC